>RXPK01002498.1:0-123038 GCA_004143645.1 Protaetia brevitarsis
AAAACTAGACTTTAACCACGACAAGTAAAAGTGGGTGAAAGAAATCTGACTTTCTTTAATTACCCCAAAAATTGAAAAGGTTTAATTTTCAATAAAAGAACAGAATTTTGAATGACGTAAATTCACAATCAATAATTTTATTATATAAAAAAAAGAAAAAAAAAAATGTGAATACAAATTGCAGAAAAAAAACCATGAACATAGAGCTCTGGCCGAAATCAAAAACTGCATAAGACTCTAAATTACAAAAGGACAATGCTAAATCCTCTATCAAAGCAAAAAACAAATTAGTTCAGGAAGATAATCCATTTTAAATCAAACCAATCCACGTGGTTTCAAAATTAAAACAAACTAAATTAAACGTAGACAATTCAAGTAAATTTACAAAAGAAAAATTTAAATACAAGCACAATGCTTCTATTCACCCAACCCGAGGTGATTAAAAATAAAATACAAATCAGCAAAATTAAAAAACGAAAAATTAACTCTTTAACCTTAAAATATCTTCCCGAACAAAAATAATAAATGATCTTATATCTAAATTGTGCACACAACAATATAATAACAATTATTATTAAACGAGTTCCTTGATGGACGAAATATATTCAAATAAACGAAACAAATCTCTAAATCAAATGAAATAACAAAATGGCAGCAAAGTTTTAAAATTTACGTCCATCTCAGAACTAAAATGACAAGGTTAACAGTCGTATATATATTAAATCCTACACACGCGCTACGTGCAGCGCAGCCGCATCAAATATCGAAGAAAACTTAACAGAATAAACATTGAACAACATGGGCAAATGCTAAACATCTTAAGGAGTGAAATTAATTTAAAACAACTGAACATTTAAATAAATAAATTAAACAATTAATTCATTAACAAAATCTTATTTAAAAATAAACATATGAATTTGTGGAAACTCCCACGAAACATTGATAAAGGCAAATCGGAGTAAACATGAACATCTGTGCAACTTAAAAAAAACTCTCGCGAAAACAAGGAGTTCATCCACAGCAGTACGTAAGTGGGCAGCGACCTAAAAAAACTATTGAATTTCTATTGTATTCTTGCTGTTTTACAGCCGGCTTTCCAATCCTATTCCTCTCAGAAAGTGTAGAATACAAAAAGGGTCCAAGTTAGGTAAGTTTTCCTCTTCGATATCACATACTCCTACATGCAACGCCCTGGAGTTGCATAGTGCCACGCAATTTGAGAGGAGATGGATGGGTGTTTCATCCTGTTCCCCACCAAATCGCAAATCTAAGCTTTGCTGTTAATATGCGTACTTTGTTCTTAGTCAGGTTGATGCATTCTGTAAACCTCTTCTTTCCAGACGAATTTTACTTTGCCTCATTTCCTGGAGATTCTTCCAATAATTATGTTTTCTCTATTCCATTTCTCTTTTCAGTTTCTTCAGTATTGTACTGCTGCTTATCCCCTGACAGGGTTCAGGCTCTACAAAAGATAATCCAGTCCCTTTTTTGCGAGATTACCCGTTATCTCGTTTCCTTCCACTCCTATGTAACTCGGAACCCACAGCAGGGTTACTTTATTGCTTTTGCCTAGCTCGTTTAGTTTCCCTAGGCATTCCCAGACTATCTTGGAATTGATTTAATGTGAACTCAGCGCCTTGATGCCTGCTTGACTATCAGACATGATAATCTGCTTTCGATAATTTCTATCAATATTGAACTGGACGCATCTTTCAATAGTGTGTATTTCCGCCTGGAAGATACTTGGGTTTTCCCCCAAGCTTTCAAAGTACTTGGTTCTAGACCCATATATTCCTATTCCAGTTCCCTCTGCCGTTTTGGAGCCATCAGTGTACGTTTTGATGGCATTTCTATTCAATTTCAAGATGGTGCTATGATCTCACTCGTTCTTGTCATCAAACTTTGTGGTGAATTCTTTCACAAAGCTGAATTCAAGGCGTTAATTCATGGATGTTCTTTCGCTAAAGGTAAGATAAGCGATATATCCAATTCGTATAACCTTGCTAACAAACGACATGATGTATGTAGACTTTTGAGACAGTTGAGAGTTTAAAGTTTGGCAGGTTATAAATATTGATTATATTGTGGATGATATATAAAAAAAAACAAAACAAAAATGTTAATAATGGTGAAGAGTTCTGTGTTAACACAAATACTGCAGGTGTAAATCTAAGAAATTGTATTATGAATAAAATTTGTTCGGAATATTTTGAGTTGTATTTAACTAAAAAAAAAGTGTAGGTTTCTGTATAGTTGGGCACGATAAAATTTATTGCAAAGTATTTGTCAAATGTCTCGGGGTTATTATAGATGATGAATGAAATTTTATAGCGCATATTCAGCATGCTACAACATTCTAGAAGATAGGGAAATGAGTAATAAAATCAGAATATCGGCTAGAGTCACGTGGGGTTTAAACGGTAACATGGCTGGTACCATTTACAGGTGCGTAATAGACCTAACATGTTAATAATGTTGTAGGCGATATGGACGGATGCGTGTAAAATTAAAGAAACAAAAAAATCGGGACGCAAAGATTTCTAAAGGTTAGGGCCGCTAACACGTATTCATCTATTTCGACAGACACGGCGTGCGTTATTTCGAGTTTATTACCAGTAGATTTACATATGAAGGAACTTAAATTTCGTAGTGATGCCAGCAAAATAGGGTTTGAGGATTTAATTATGACAACGGGAATTAAATTAAAACCGGGAGATTTAGAAAGGCGAGTAGATATATGACGCCGAATTCATCTCGAGGAATTAAAAATTACTACTTGTAATAAAGTTATGGGTATTTGTGGAGATGGTTCAAAAACCTTTACGGATGGGTCAAAGAGTGAGGGGCGGCTTTTGTTGTTTATAATAGTGGTATAAACATATAATCAAACATGTAAATTAGATGATCACTGCAATAATTTTCAGGCATTTAGAAAGAAAATTCAAAAACCCTCAACTTTTTTGCATAGTTAAAAGATTAAAAAAACAAAAAAACTAATTTATATAATATCCAAGAGCAGCAGTGAGAAAAAAATTATATTAAACAGGATAGATAGGACAAAAAAGAGGGTTCTAGTATAACACATAAATAATAAAGATGATGAAAATTGTTACGAGGATATTGCTAGCCACTACGTAGACTTGAAGAAAAAATACTCAAATGATACGAGCCTGAGCAAGCAAGAGAGAAAATACCTGTTCTCTCGCTCGCATCGTTCTAATATTTTTTTCTTCAAGTGTACTAGTGCTAATATTTGCAACTAATGTTTACTCGTTTAATTTTACGAAGATGATGACTCTTCATTGAATTATGTTGCTCCATTTGCATCGTTCTAATCTAATTACGCGTCAATGTCGTTGAAAAGTCGATGTAATACATCTTCATTGTTTCAATTTTAGTTAACGAGATTGGCGATAGTCGTGTTTTTGTTATTCGAAAATGACATTCAAAACCAAATCATAGGACGTAAGATCTCTTAATGTTATCTTGCTTTTGTTTTATTAAATTAATGAAATATTAATCCACATCTACACAGATTTCCACAAATGTGACGGTCATTTAGCAATAGAAAAAACTCGTAAATCGTAACCTTGCAACCTTGAGTATTAATCTCTATTTTCGTTGCTCTAATAATTGTGCAAGTACACGGCAACAAATAAGTACAGAAAGCAATAACTAAACGTTAATATGCATATTTAAATAACTTGGAACGTAGCACTAAACACTGGTAGCTGGCAAGGTGACTCTTCGTCCCATTCGCAAAATCGGAAAGATTTCGATAAGGAGCGAATGCGAACAATACGCAATAAAATTAATTGGTAACTCAGAGGATTTGCTTTGAAATTGTTTTTCAGGGTCGGCAGTTAAAGTACCATTGCTGTATCAAATTATAAATTAACGTAACCTATGCAATTGTTTTATGCTCGATGTATTGTTTTACATCAGACATTAATAGGTTTTAAAGCACGTGTAATCGAGGTAGGCTGGGGTTAGTGCGTTTCCTTGCTCTTGGATAGGCAGCAAAGTGGATGAAAGCTGCTGTATATCTTACATATATGTTGAGTATCATAGTTTTTATAAAACATATAAGTTTATCTGTTTTTAATAAAAAACATTTCTGAAGTTTACTTAGTTATGACTTTTAATCAGTATATAGGAAAAGGCGGTTGAAGAGTTAAGTTGATAACTATCGTTTATCTATGTTGAATAATAACCATCAATTTTGTCTAAGCCTACTTAAAAAAATAATAGCTAAGAATTAATATTTGAAAAATAAAATTATAAATTACTAAGAAACTATAACAGATAGGTATTGGAAGCATTAACACAATCTTAAAGACCGTTAAAATTAGAATCTAAATAAGGTAACAAATACAGGGTGTTCCATTTACAATAAGAAAGTTACTTGCCTTTAAAGATAGCGAAAATTAAAAGTATTTTTCTGTTCACTCTGTATATTTTTTTTGCATTACTTTTATTTTATTATCAAGTCTAATACTTTAGTTAAAAAATAAATACGGTTTAAAATATCTAGCTGAAATATGCATGACAGGCATGCCTCTTAAATTTTGATCTACATTTTGAAGAATAGTTAATTATCTCGTAAACGAGTTGAGTTAGGCATAAGAAACCTAACACCAACTTGTCTTTATTTAGCCTATACTATTAAAATATGTCATAATATACAAGGTGTTCCATTTAATTTTTTACAACTTTGGTGTGTAATTTTTATTTGTCATCATAGTCCTTCTATACCTGTATAACCTTAACAAAAAAAAATATGTTACCACTTTTCGTATATAAACCGACGCGAATGTGGTGGCCCACCCTGTATATAATATTAGAATTTCTTGCATAAAATTTGACTAATTTTCAAGTTTCGAGTAAATAAAATATTTTTTTAAAAAGTTATTAATAATAAAATTATTTTTCCTAAAAAACATTCTGTACATTCTTTTTTTTTGGAATAATACGTTATAAAATGCCTGGTCTAATAAATGAACAATTTTTGAAATATTGCGGTTGTATTTATTTTTTTTTTTGAGTTTTTATTCATTCCAAGTAAGTATAGGTATCTAATGTTAACTAATTAACCCATTCAGCTATCTTCTTTCTTTATGAATGTAAAGTAAACCTAAAATATTATTTGTATCGATAACTTTCAATATTTTTCTTATTTCTTTTGATTTACAATGTTTTACTTATCGTTAGAAGAAAATATGCGAAAGAGTTAACAGCATTAGAACTTACTTATAAAAGATATAACTTGTTAATATTGCGTCGGTTTATCACTGCGCAATTTGGTAAATTATCAGCAATAAATGTCACTTGTACGTTAATGTACGTTCTCTCTCATTAAAAGACATTTGCTATTAGTGAGAAACTAGCTCAAGCAAGGAACAGTGTTTTATAGGAAGAAAAAAATCATTTTATTTGCCTGAAACTTGGAATTTAGTCATATTTTTAATAATTTTATGCAAGAAATGCTAATATTTCAAAAACTACCAAGAATACACTCAAAAAAATTATTGTGTTGAATTAACAATATGCTCTTTGTTGATTTTTTTTGGTTATTATGACCAAAATTTGAGTTAAACCAAAGCAATTTCTCGGGTGCTATAAAGAAAGAATTTAGCTTGAAATGGTTTAGTTAAATTACAGTTTGAACTTGTTCCGATTAACAATGAAAATGGTTCTTTAATATTACTAGAGAATTAACATGTTTTTTTTTTCCATTCAACTAAAAACGCGGTTAGGTAGATAAATCTGAAGCATTAAATCAAATTACGTTTTGGATTGTACAAATTGAAGAATATTAGTACGACAGTAGCATATCTATTTTGTAGCAGTTTTACGTTAAATACTTACATGTATGACAGAAATTGTCCCATAGATGACGTTTCTCTTATTTCACTCTAGTAGCAGAACATATTTAGCACGACTAGGATGATAAGTACGTTTATAACATATTAATCTGGTATATACACCAGATAAACATCTAATAGGAGCTGTGATCGTTGTAAGGGCGACTTTCTTAACCGCATATTATAACGGCGGAGTAATCCTCGCGATCAACCCCCAATATGCGGAACAAACACTTAGCGTTTTACAATATCGACTCCATGTCTTCCTCAAATAACTACGTTGTTAAAATAAGATTAAAGATTGTAGTTTGCCCAATTAAATATTCATTTAAATGGAATATTCGAAGTTTGATAAATTAGATCACAATATTTATCTGAACGAACTAAGAGGATTTGGTTAATTTGACTTAAATTTTAGTTATCATAACAAAATTATTATTTTTCGCGGGATACGTTTCAAGGGGTTGGATTGAATTCTTGCTAGCTACTAACAAAAAATACCTAACAATTTTTTTTCGTTTCAGCAACAAAAAAATTGGTTCGCCATATGCAAGCAAACAGCTTTTAAATTAACTAAATTTTGGTTAGCTCAATGCAAGTATTTTTCTGAGTGTAGGTAGGTTATTAGGTACCCTAATAACAATTGATGTAGAACTTTACGCTGCATTCATTTTTGTAGTAAAAAGTATCATGTTCCACTTGAAAGAAAAAAAATGTGTTGGCTTACAATCCACATTGAAGATACGTCTCTGAACACCCGGTATGTGGTTCGGTGATTATATAACACCTTATACATACGTCTCTGTACTTACATTGACATTAGTAAAACCACTAAATATCTGATACCTCATGAAATATTTAATTTTATTTGATAGAGTGCAAACGTCAAAAATTCAACAAAGTTGCAAATAAACTAAAAATATCTCAAAAAACGTTTAAGTTTAGGGATAGAGAACCCTGGCATAAACTAGTTGCAAATGATTCGGTAAATTCATTAAACCCATGAAAATTACAGCATTCCATTTAAAATAATAAACACCTTGTATGTCTAAAGTGCTATAAAGTTGAAAATCACTTTCTTTTTTTCTTATATAGTTCACAGTGGGTCATGACTACAGTGCAAGTTTCAAAATCAAATTTCTACTGGAAGTTCACAAAAAATCTAATGAGCCAGTTCAGTGGGACACCTGTACAGGAATGTAGAGATGGAGCTAGTACTGACAAAATAATCTAAAATGTCTAGGGGATTCCATATGAATTTGGGAGATTATGTACCTATTATATATACCTGTTTTATCAAGGCTATCGTATTAGGGATTAATCATTTTGCCAATAGTATCTTCATCTCTCTCTATTGTTGGAGTCAATTGCCTTTATAGCTTTGGTTAGGTGAGCGCATATCTATTGAAAAAAGTAGTTACTAATACCTTAATATATTTCTTCCAATAACAAACGCAGTAGTTATTGAACGTTATTTACACATCAAATTCCACTAGTCACCTGAACTGTACAAATAAGCTTCGATTAGCCAACAAAAATAAAATCATTCCGCCTACAAACAAAACGAGCAACACTGAACTTGAAAATACTTTTATTTTATTATCACTTAAGAATATATAAAGTTTTACTGACCGTAAAGTTCCCACGTATTAGGAAATAATGTTTCTGTAGTAAAAAATTTTATATATCCAAATGTGTGAGGGATGACGCAAGGTTTAATAGATCTTTGTTAAAATAACTTTATCTTATTTCTCTTTAGGTATATATATATATATATATATTTTTGCAATATATAGCATCCTCTCCATCGAAAATCGTAGACATGGGTATGTGTCATCACTCTTTTGCGGACATATAATCCACATTATCTATAATGTACCCTGGCGTATTGTGGTTGAAGCAAACAATGCAATAAAGCCCAACAATAATCTCGAGGTACGTGTGAGGAATCGAAATCGGGATCATCGGGTTTCATCCGAGCGACCTTCGTTTGTTTTGAATATTTTTGCCCATCTTCTGACAAAGGAAATTCCATAAAACT
This sequence comes from Protaetia brevitarsis, assembly GCA_004143645.1. Lineage (NCBI taxonomy): Eukaryota > Metazoa > Arthropoda > Insecta > Coleoptera > Scarabaeidae > Protaetia > Protaetia brevitarsis. Next base: position 7,906 of record RXPK01002498.1, read on the forward strand.
AGTAGGTCGCAATATACCTCTAGTAAAGCAAACAAAGCCGAAGAATACACGGGATGATATTCGTGCGAGGTGTTTTCGCGATTGAAAGAGAAAATAGCGAGATAAGCAACGATTCCAGTAAATAAGGATTCCGCCTACGAGGTGAAAATAAATTTTCGAGTGTATTTCGGAACCCTTAACGTGTCGAAATCGACCGTCGCCCAGTCGATTTTTAAAAATCGCGTCACGTACGGCAGCAGTTTTTCTGCCAAAGTAAAGTCTACGGGTAAAAATTTCAAAAGAAACAATAAAATGAGCTAACCCGAATGCGCGTTACGAGGGAGACGACGAGATGGTGACGATATGGTAGAGGAAGATGAACAAAAAGCAGAAGGCAGCGGTAGCATACTCACGCACACCAGTCAACACAAGACATAAGGACGTAACCGCGCCATCAGGGTTCAACGATTTTTCCTCTGAACTCTGTGAAGAGCGTCGCAGGGTGTCGGCCGTCCGGCTGTTCGTCATTCCGAAAATCATCGACCCCCGCCGTAGCTGTTGCAACGGCCAAAGCTGCTGCTATGCGAAGGCTAAGGACTAGGTTTGCGAGAGCAGGTTTCAGGTTTCAACAGACTGGATATTTTAAAAATTTTAAGGGCCAAAGCTACATAAGCTGAGAGACACATAAAGATAACAGAAGGCGAATTAAAGCATAACGAGATTTTATTAAACCTCTAGATATACAGAAAATAATATTTTTGTAGGCAGGACAACATATTGTGGTAGTATTTATCACAATTATAGTTCGGTTTACTGTCATTTTTAAATTCTATTAAGAAAAACGTAATGAATAGTATTCCATTGTAGTTTAATATTGTGCTGGACTATATGAGCATTATTATAATAAGAATATATTATTGTGATTTACCTGGCTAACGTTTTTTAAGCAGAAGAAAAATAAATAAATAACTTTCTAATTAGATCTGCCTTTTCTTTACAGATACCTTCCTATAATGATAGACACAATGCATCCCAATCCACTAGATGGCTATAAAATACCATATATGTCCAAGATATCTAAAATTTACCACTCCAAATCATGCGCACTAGTGATCCCCCCTCTTACTAACCAATGAGAATTATTATTTTTACAGTTACGAACTCGCTGCCCTGAGGGCTGTACGACTGAGTCCTGCTAAATCACTAACTTGTTCATTATTAGGCCTTTACTTTGTTAAATACTGAATTTATAGTTTAATTTTTAATAATACAATGTATCAAATGAGCTTTCGTTAATAAAACAGTGTAATCATTAATAACATGTATAATTTATTAATAAGTTTATATCAGAAACATATAAATGGAATGAGAACTCTTACTCAAGGTGAGTATAGTTATTTGGAATATTCAAACAAGTATTATCAATTATCCAGTATAATTTAGATTCTTTAATTCAAAAAGAAACTTTTAAATTATCCCGCGCTATCATAAGAGAATAGAAAACCACCAACCACGTTTGCCAACTTATAAAAGTTCAGAATTTTAATCTCATACGAAATAATAATAACCTCAAAATATTATAGACGTTATAAATTCATTTATACAGAAATTTAAACAATGTTTTGACCAGATACCTCGTTTACCGGTTTATACAGACGCCAGAGTACCTCCGAATGTGATTTCCTTGTAGTGACAATCCAGATTCGCTCGTATATTCAGTTAAAAGGCCCAGACCAGGAGAATAACATCGGTAGCAGAAAAATTCAGGGAAACAGACCTCCTTCGTTACATTCAGGATGTATGATTAGACTCGGAACAGCAAACACATGCACACTCCCATGTAGAACAAGTAACCCAGGTGTAGTAGACACAGCAAAATTTCTTATAATGTCGAACAATCCTCACGTTTCTTCTGTATATTTTCAGAATAGAGTAATTACATGAATTTACATAGAAGATCACCTTCAATTCCAGATGTAACACAGGAAAATCACTTAATTCATTTACACTTGATAAAAATAAAATAAATCTTTTTAGAAGCTTTTTTATCAACAACAACCCCGTCACCAAGGATTTTCGTGATTTTCTCACAACGAATTACATTGGGTCACTACCCCATTCAGGTGAAGTGAACACCTAGGATACCAGGATATCGTACAGTTGCCAGACGATAAATTATGCTCAATTTCCATGATTACTAATACGATCTAACCCAAATTATACTGGACTTACAAACAGGTGCGTACATAAAATAATAATCACATTTCAATATGGTTGGTAGTTTTCCTCTTATGAAACACAGCAATATATATTGTAACAAAAAATGAAACTATATATTTGCAGTTAGTACATTGTAGTAATTCACAACACAATTAATCTAACATAAGCATCAAAACCAGGGCGGATGGAAAAACGTAGGAGATAGGATCTGTCGTATCCATGATTACTTACGCATCTCTAGTATAGTGGACAAAGATGCAGGAGCAAGTTGTTACAACTGCAGCTAGCAAGACACAGAGACTTGTGTGTTTACGAATGACAATATCAATAAAGACTACTCCCACAACATCAACGACCTTACAATAGTCGTTAGAGAGCGATTTCCAAAGGTTCTGGTGGAGCGCATGCAAACCGCTTTAAATGCGGTTGCCAAATGTCGTTCTTGTTTATAGAGCGACTATCAGTCAATGCTCAGAAAGCACAAGTTGTCACGTTCACAAGAAAAAGAACGCTAGAAGGTCTACAACCACTAGTGATAGGAGGCGAAAGAATTCCATATGTCAAAGAGGCAAACTACCTATAGGTATGGGGTTTGATCAAAGACATACATGGGACCCACATATTCAGAAAACAATCAGTAAAGCCAGTATCGCCCTAGGTAGATGCAGGAGGCTATGTGGAAGAAATTGGGGACTCCTCAAGATGACTCTCTGGTTATGCACAAGGGTAATGAGACCCACGATAACGCACCGATCTATAGTATGGTGGCTGAAGGTGCAGCAGGTGGGGGCGGCCAAAACGCGGGGTGGCGTGCAGAGACTGGCGCGGCTGTGCGCCACGGGAACGATGAGATCGACCCTACCACCGCAATTGATGTAATTCTAAACCTACCACTGTGACATATTTATATACAAGGAGCAAGATCTAAAGTACATAGATTTTTGCACAGTCAAGTACCAATAAGGAAATCGCACGGCACTGACTATCAAAAACTATTAGATGAACACAAGGAGGCATCTCTTTTAGGAATGCCATGTGATGCCATGATTTAAAAATTCAACCTAGATAGAGAATATCGGGTTATAATACCAGAGAAGAAGGACTGGGAGACAGGTAATCCAGTAAGAGCAGACTTAAATTGATATACAGATGGCTCTAAAACGGACTACGGCGTTGGTGCTGGAATATACGCTAAGAAGTCTAAAAATGCTCTTTCGACAAGCTTCAGCAAACATACAACGGTATTTCAAGCTGAGGTTGCTGCAATCCACCATTCTGTCCGAGAAATAGGAAAGATGTACCGAGCCAGGTAAAAGGGGTATTTTCTCTGACAGTCAGTCCAGCCTGATAGCGATTAGTTGACATGGATTCTAAGCTGCTTTGGGACATTTTATTAAAAAATATATTAATGTAAAGTAATGCGAACGAATTAATTTAGTAAATGCATCTGATAATATTTTATTATTTGATGTATATCAATATACATCATTTTTTATGTTTTAAACATATATTAATATTTCTTAATTATTATTACTATTAATTCTTTGAATTTGTTATACACCATCGCTTTCTATGTGAAGGTGCCTTTTTTGAGAAATAAAACAAAAAATAAATTATTTAAAAAATTGGGGGTATGGGGCACTCCGTCCCCCAGAGATTTTTGCGAAAATAGGTTACGTCATCTTTGGGGGCATGTAATCTGCTGCAAATTATGTTAAAAAAGCTTTTTAATACCTGTTATAATTTCGGAGATATTCCAAAAAAAATGAAAAATCGCGTGAACTTTAGAAGGGGGCTGTACCCCTAAGTCGAGCGTTTCCACAGAAAAAAAATGCGTTGTACTTCTACCATGGTACTTTATCAGTCTGTAAAGTTTCATAGAAACCGGAATTTGACACCTGCCGGTGTTCCCTTGTCAGTGACACTAGAAGTGATACACCCAAAAGGAATTATCTGTTCAACTTGATTTTTTGGCATCAAAATATATTTAAAGCAAGCTATGCTAAGAATGTGAACTTTTATCTTTAATAATTTTTGCGAAAAAAAAACCTCTTATTTTTTTTTTGTGAAGAAACTTTGTGAGAGCTGAGTAGTACAGAAATGTTTAGTTATTGCGTGTTCGTCTGCGAGTGCTAAGCGTAACAAAACAGAGGTAGAATTATTGCCTATTGAGATGTTGGTTTGTCGTATTGCGAAATTGGCCGTCGTGTTAATTGTACTGCAATGACGGTTGTGCGTGTGTGTTGTGTGTGGACAGAAGAAGGTAGAGAAACACCAAGAAGAGTTGGTCAACCAAGGCGTACCACAGAGCGTCAAGATAGGCGCATCAGACAACTAGCTCTACGAGACCGTTTTGCTACTACTCGTTAAATCGCTGAGCAATGGTTTGGAGAAGAACGTAGACTTGTCGACTATATCGCCGCATTCGAGCATTTGGACTTTTTTCATACCGTTCACGATTAATGCTTCCTTTGACTGCAAACCGCTGCTGTCAACGTTTGAACTGGTGCAGAGAACAGCAGCATTAGGAAACAGAATGCCATGATATCATCTTCAGCAATGAATTGCGACTCTGCCTAGGTATGTATGCTCGCCGCAGAAGAAGAGCGACGTGATATTGGGTTTTATGTTGAGAAGCATGTACACCGGACTGTTGGAGTAATGGTTTGGAGGGCTATTGCCTATGGTAGCCGATCACCACTTCTCTCTTTATTCGAGACAGTATGACAGCTGCGCGCTATGTCGATGATGTCATACAAACCACTTTACTACTTTATCTAGATGGCCGTCTACACGTCTTCTTCAGCAAGACAACGCACGTCCCCATATTGCACGTCGAACTATAGACTTTCTCCAAAAAGCAGGCGTTAACGTTTTGCCGTGGCCAGTCCGTTCACCGAATTTAAACTCCATTGAACATGTATGGAATAACATGGGGAGGAGACTGTCCACTTTGCATCATTCTCCACAGGCTCTGGCACAGTTAAACCACGAAGTTAAAGTTGCTTGGTACGAGGGGTCATAAGCTAATATCGACCATCTCATATTGTCGATGTCTGGACGCGTACAGGAGTGTACTCAGCTAAGGAATCGCCAAACACATTATTATTATTATTTTTTCTATTACATTTTAGTAAAATTTCTTGCAAATGTTATCGTTTCATTTTTGATGTAAAACTATCACATTTAGGTTTAAAACTTCTAATATTAGGCTGAAAATAAAAACGAAGAGTAACCAACTGACCACAGTAGTCAGATAAACCAAAATCTATACAGGATGCAGAAAAAATGTCATTATCGAAATTTACAATAATGTTGTTTAAACATTTGGCTGCCGTATCGCAGATACGTGTGGGTACTACGTTTGTTTTAGCAAATAAACCATACTACTGAACATATGAATTAATTAATTTTGATGCGTAGATGGAAACAAGAAGTGAATATTAAAATCAGCACATATCACTATTTGTGTTCTTTTTCAATTAAATCAATTATCTCATTTAATGACAGAGTGGATATCTTCTTTTTCTTTTACGCTCATCTTTAGTTTTTGGTATTTTAGCGGGTTAAAGTAGGTATTCATATAAAATATATAAATTTTATTCATTCATGGTCCACGATTTCTGAAATAATTGTTCCAAATAAATAAATTAGTGTAGCGTGGAGTGATCGGATATCTTGCGTATTTCCTTTTCGTATGATAATCACTTATCTTTCTACAAATTGGCAGCACAAGATTAGGAAGTCGGTACTCGTTCTTCATAAGTATATCGTTCTTGGACCACCACATTAAACTAATACAGCGACGTGTGTTATAATACGCCCTCGTCGCCGACGTTCAGTGCGTAGCACCGTTCATTGGCCCTCGTAGGATGTATGACATAGCACATGGCCTTGTAAAGACGACTCAAGGGTACCAGCCGCGACCCTGCTTTAGATTCCTATTGCTATTCCTTTGTTATGTTGTGGTTGATATCGTCTCTTCGGCGGATAACGCCACGGTCCGACCTCTCTCTCTCTCCATCCATCCGCTCAACGTGTCGCTCTCACTCGTCGTCCGTCGTCCACGGAGCGCTGTGGATATTAGTTGACCTCCTTGGTCGTTCGGCTGAGGTGGTACAGTGCGATCAAAGTTAAGCTCCTCGTGTCTTCGCTGCTTTTTCCCCATTCACAGAGGCCAACCCATGCATACACACAAGTAATACGGCCGTTGTTTGCTGATTGCACGTAGGAATGTACCCCGGAGAAGAAGAAGACAAAGGAGTATATGTGTTATTTATAAATATAAAGGTCGAGTCTTGTTACTCTCATAATCTCCTATTTGCGCTTTAATTATTTTATTCGTTTCGCGTTTTATAATCGAAGTTATTATGTCGAAGAAATGAGAAGAATAGACGAACACACCCAATAATAAGTTGAAGTATATCTAGATATTGGTTAAGAAAAAATTTCAAAGAACGACATTTTGAATTTTATGGAAGCAACTGGGTAACTATTCGAAAATACTTGGTGGTCCAGATTTTTTTTTTTGCGATTCTTTACTAGCGTATTCTAACAACAAAATTAATGAAAAAAGTATATAAACGTTTACTCTTAAATGTTTCTCAACGGAGACATCGCATTGTAAAGTTTTCGTAAAGGAATTGCAAAGAATAAGGTTTATTCTATTAGTGTGTACCTACATGAAAAGAATTTATTATTAAGCAATGATTAATAACGTTGTTCAAATTGTAATCTCCAATATTAAGTGTACATATAATTAATAAAAGAATGTATCTTTAGGTATGGAAGAGGGACTGATTAAACCATTTGGTGTAATTTTTCGTGTTTTATATAGTGGATATTCTATTAATATTGACAAGTTTGAGGAGCATTATAAGGCTACTGCAGAATTATATGTATCTTTGTACAATTGGTACTTTATGCCACCTTCAGTACATAAAATTCTTATCCATGGCAGTGTAATTATTAAGAAAGTTCTATTGCCTATCGGTGAATTGTCTAAAGAAGCACAAGAGTCCAAAAATAAAGATATAAGAAAGTATCGGGACAGACATGCGCAAAAAATAAACCCTATTAAAATCAATGAGGATTTATTCAATAGGCTCCTACTTAGTTCAGATCCTTTCCTGAGTTCATTCCAATCACCAAAAAAGCGTCAACAAAAAATACACCAGAGCATCATTCCGTTGCTTGACCTAACAGAAAACGAATTTACGGAATGGGCGAAGGCGAAATTGATACGGAAGAAACAAGTGAAGATTGGGAAATCGCATAAAAGTCAAGTCTTAAAATGAATAAATGTTATAAGAAAAGGAAAAACCTCTTGATTCAAGGTGCTTACGGTTTTCTGCCAATGTGCAACTTGAAAACTATAAGTTCAAAATAAAAAGGACTTGAATCAATTGTCAATATCTTTTACTTAAAAGAATAAACTGCTTCAACGAGAAATATATTATTTACGAAAAAATGCGTGGGTACAAAATTATATTCCTTTTTAAGGATATACCAAATCGGGTTGGGCATATAGAAAACGCAAAACTTTTGGTTTAATGCAATCCCTTTTAAATGAAAAGCATACTTCTATCAGTGTAGCTTTTACGTGAAGGAGTTGCTCTTCAGGATTACGGTTTTAATTTAGAAGGTACATAAAATCATGGAGCAACAATGAAAAAAGGCATCATCCCGACGTTAATTTTATATTATTTATTGTTCTTGTATAATTAATATATTTACCATTTTTCACTTAATAATGCATAAAGAAAAGTACTATTATGCTATTTTTATGCAAACTGAAAATGATGTCATTCAAGATCATAATATTAAAACACCAATTACAGATCCATGCAATAAATAGGTTAAGCAAATATCCAATTTTATCATGTCAATAAGTGTACAAATTTTTGATTAGATAAATATACATATTTCTTTTTTTGCTTTTATCAAGTATCATATTTGCAAATGTCGCAATATAAATATTAGTTATTGTAATTGTGATAATATTAACAAATTAGTTGGAATTTACATTAATAAGCATCATATGTGAAGGTGTTCTTGTTGTTAAAGGTGCGCATTTTGAGAATTACCTCCCGGCCCACAGTGTAGCTAGTAAATTGGAAAGATTTCAAAAATCATATTCTTGTTTAACAACTTCTATTTACTATTTTTAATGTAAAAACACATAATGACATATAAAGTAAACAACATATAAAATATAAAAAAATATACCGGGTGATTCATTAACTTTCATATGTAATATTATACATCTAATAATTTAGATTTCGGTAATGGTTTGTCCTGGAGCTTAGGGGAAAAATATACTAGTAAATGCAGTCATGAAAATATTCTTAAAAATATTTTTAAGTTTCTAAAGTTCCCGCAAGATAGCGTAATTTGTTTCCTTTTTGTGTTTATTATTCTTTTTAATAATTATTCATTGTTAAGGTTAGAGGAAAATAAATGCAAAATAAGGGGCTCATAACCATTTGTTAGTTTGATTCATGATACGCAGAAATTACACCTATTAAAAGTGATATAGGGAAAGTTTATTTTCCGTTAGCCCAAAGATCCGTGTAACATTAGTGAATGTCAATCGATTTTCAAAAAAATTTACTCATTGTGAGAAGAATATCAAGTAGATTAAAAGTGTAAATAATATTGTTTGCTTTATTGAACTAAATGGAAGCTAGATCGCGATATCTGCCAGTTAGGCCTATTGAAGTGATTTTCTCGAAAAATTCAATCAGTATAATCGATCCAGAAAAGTGAGAATGCAATGACAGTTTAACCTGTCAAAACCGCAAATTGATATCTGTTGGGGTTGTGATGAACCAAAGTTATAGATAATCATGAGCCGCCTATTTTACATTTATTTTTCACCAGCCGTGCTTGTAAAATTATTCAAAAGGACAATCAATGTAAAAAGAAAACAAACCACGCCATTCTGCGAGAATATATATTATAATATTAAAGATGTTTTTATGACCACATTTAGTAGTGTAATCTTTTCCTAAAGCTCTAGAATAAACCATTATAGAGATATGGCCGGTAGCTACCCTTAATGAATCACCCGGTACAGTCCAGCTGTTTTTTTAATATTTCTAGCCATCTGTTCGGAACAGCCTTGAAAACAACAATTACTTAATATCTGTTCAATAAGGAGAATTTCGCCAAATCTCGAAAAGAGTACTATGGCTTTCTATATGCGTATATAGAACGTTATAACTCTTAAAATTGCAGATATTTGTAGCTAAAATAGTCGTTAAATTAAATACATCGATTAGCACTAAACTTAGTTTAAAAATTGAAGAATCGATATTTTTTTTTTTTTTTTAATCAACTTTAAGCTTTAAAAATTGTGATCAATAGAGTTGAAATAAATGTTTATGTACCCATAACTTCTAATGCAAAGAATGTATACATCTTTCGTTTTTTAAGTATTTTACAGTTTGTGTAACCACCCTGAGACATGAAATCAGACTGAGTTATACAAAATGTCACATATATTTTAATTTATTAAATATTATACATATCCATTTCTATTTGCCGTCGCATCAAATTGGGTTTTTTTGTTCAGTTTCACCTTTGATTCCTTTTTTTATTTCTTCATCTCTATTTATATTAGTGATGGGTTACTACGAAGCAAACTGCTATTTTGTAGCAGATAACAGCCGTTAGTAGTTTGTAGCAGCTATTCAATGTCAAAAGAAGCTGCTACTATTTGTAGCAGTTTCCTGATATAGTACACGAATGTAGTAGTGCGAATGTTCTGAAACACACATATATATTCGTAGCACTATATAAAATGTAGTGATATATAAAACTGCTTCTTTATGTTAGCAACTACAACTTGCTTCTGTAAATATTTCTAAATTTATTGTGCAAATTTCGTCGTATAGGGGTATTTAGATCGTCTTGATGACTTTGAGAAGCGCTTGGTGCAGAAGGGATTAAGTTTTTTTCAATGCTTAAATTAATAATTTTTTTACAACGCATCCGCCGCTTAAGTAAATAAGAGAATAAAAAATAAACAGAAGAAGAAACTACTATTTAGAAATATTGTTTTGTCAAGGCCAGATGGAGACAATTTTATTCCAGTTAATAATAGTTATTTTGTGTAACAACCCCACATAATGTGAATTTTCTTACGCAGAATTCAAATTTCATGTGAAGAAACTTCGTATGTAGCTGAAAAAAAGTGATATTTGATGGTTGCATTTTAAGTTTCAGATCATATAAGGAGGGAATGACTTTGTTTTTTTCATTAAAACTACTAATAAGAAGTTCTCCATATGGTTCCAACTTACCTAGGCGCACTGTACATCTCACTAAAGTGCCAAAAGCAAAGATATGCGATTTAAGAGTTTATTACCAACTTCGTGTTATTTATTTTTGGCTAGTTTTTCGACAAAAATACTCTTCCTTGCGACGCTGAAGACAGTTCGGATAAAACCAAAAAAAGCCGATGTTTATACCCTCTTACGAAACATGTTGTTAAGTATCATTTCATTCTTTTTTTTATTATTAAATGGTTTTGTCTATTGTAAACATTATTATGGAAAAAGTAGCATACAAACAAATTGTAAAAAATTAGACTAGGACAAAGGATAACGAAATGATCCCATTTAACGTTGAAAGGATACTTCGCAAACTAAGATGTTAATTTAGAACATGTGCTTAAAACCACGTGCAGATTCTTTTACAGATCTTCAACTCCATCGTTTTCCCCAAATAGAGTCATACAGCTTTTTTAAACCTTAATAAAGTTGTTCCGCTTCTCCTGTCCGAGATTCTATTAATAAAAAAAAGTTTTGACTACACGACAAGAGAAGGCATCTAAATTACAGACGTTCTTTAAAAAGAGTCGTCGTACAATTCTTTATCCGCTTGTTTATAAACAACAATTAGTCTCTCCAACATTTACGAAAATACTCACCGCTGCGCTCCACAAAAATCGTTCATTCTTTACTATCATCGCCTGAAAGTTTACCAATTCCTTGCAGCGCCTGCGAACAAAGGCGATCATTAGAACGATTCACGTCCGCTTTTTAACTGATTATCTCTCGTAAGCTGTTCAGGGAGAATCCAGAAAAAGATCGGTCGAGCATAAATAATAAGCGAAGAAAAAGAATCGTGAATTGAACTCCGGTGGTGAGAGTGAGTGACTCCTATATCTTCGCTGAAAATTATGATTATCGCAGCTCGTGCCAAGGGAATTGTGTTCTCGGCTCTCGTACACATTTGTATGCGCGCGTCTGATTGTTAATGCGTACGCAGAATTTGATGTGTTTGTTGTTCTGTGTCATCCTCAGTTCGCGGACGAATACGTTCGCTTATAATAATAATAAAGTAATCAGAAGTGACACTTTAAATTGTCTTGATGCACCAATTTGTGGTCCACGTTCTTCCTTATTTATGTGTTTATCTGCTGCATGCGATCAGCCTTTACGCGTCTCTGTTGGGTGTTTCCTTTTTGATTTTATTGAATAACATGTCTACTCGTTTCTTGTACGCATGCATGACACTTCCAATATTCACGGTATATTGGAAAATCCCTACAGTTTTAATATATGCAATTAATACGTGGAATTACGTATAGAATTATTTTCGTTACCTATGCAGTTCTGATTCCTGACTTTGTGTTTGTTCTGCTGGAAAAATGTTAATGAATTCATATAAAATTCAGATTACATCAAGATAACTGTATTTCGAGTTCCTTAAATTTCCATTGTTCAAACCAAACATGAGCTTGAGTGAGAATAGTTATTGTACAGAACTGGACCGTGAAATTTACGAACACACTCTTCATATTCGGTTTTACTGATATCCCATGAAATTCTCAGTTTAACCTTACCTTTATATGTATGCGTATCTAAATACCTGTATATAGCTAAAAATATCGATTTAAAAACTGTGTGTATATGATTTTTATATTTTACGTAATCTTTCGCAACAGTATACGACATCCACGTGGGAAAGGTAATTACACCTACAACTCTAGTAGCAGAAGTGTCTCGTTGTTCTCTGTAAATATATGTATACTTTGTACCTACCTAAATAATATTAATTCTATTGGGCGTAGGTATTAATCCAGAGTTATATATAATTCTGAGATAAATTATAATTTAATACATCGTAAATATTTAAAGTGTAGGTCGCTGGTATTTTGACCATTAGGTAGCATTATGTGGGAGTTAATATTTTGAAAATAAGTCCTGTTTGATGTGATACCTATTCACAGGGAGTGAAGTGCTTTCTCAGAAGATATAGAGGTTGGGGTTGCCTTTCTGCCTTACCGTAGTGGCAAAAAGCTCACTGACTCCTTTGGGATCTATGCTAAATCCCCCCACTTGATTATCTATATTACATAAGGGGAAGGCAATAATGGAAGTATACAGACTGAAATGTGGTGGAAATTAGAGAACCCAGCACACTTCTGGGCATGTCAGAATAACAGCCGATATCACAAATCCTATCTTTGAAATCCACAGTGATTATGATGACTTTCGAACTCTCTTTCGACAAACTCATTCAAGGTTATCTTGGACTGAAAATCTATATAATTATAGTTCACCCCAAAACCTCGTGCTCCACTTAAAAGTACTACACGGTTAGTTAACAATTATTATGTTCGCGTCCATAAAATGTCTTTAGTTATCTTCTGGCATCCGCCAAGGAGTTAGGGAAAACCATGAAAAAACCTTACTGTGGGAGTAGGACCTAGGAAGTAGTCCCAGACCTTATTACTGATAGCCAACAAATTATTATTATGCTACTGAGTTTGGAGGACGCAGCCCGCACGTCCTCTAAATTCCGACAGCCGTGCCGCCTTCAAGTAGCGACTCTGTTCTCCGTACATCAGCAGAAAGATGGACCAGCGTAATGATCTAAAAAAAAACAAATGAAATAACAGCAGTACTTATTCTAATATTTAAAATAACTTAATCCTAATTGTAAAGGTTAGATAAGAGTAAAAAAAACTCGTTCTTTTGTTCATTTAATATTTAATATATGATTACTAGTTTCGGCTTTTAAAAAGCCATCTTCAGATCAACGTCAAAAAGGTAAAATTATCTATCATCAAGTTAAAAAAAACACATTAGACACGTTTTGCATATGTTGAGTCATTTGTATTGTTGTCATTTTGTGAAAAGTTTTTCTTATATTTAAATTTATATTTATAATTGTTGGTGTCCACTTAATTTATTATTCATGTTTGGTGTTTTTTTAACTTGATGATAGACAATTTTACCTTTTTGACGTTGATCTGAAGATAGCTTTTTAAAAGCCGAAACTAGTAATCATATATTAAATATTAAATGAACGAAAGAACGAGTTTTTTTACTCTTATCTAACTTTTACAGATATAGCGTTTATTGGATACTTAGAATTTAATCCTAATTATTCTAATTGTTTGAATCCGACATGTTTAGATTTTGAATTCTACTTCTTGTGGTTGAAAAGACATTATTATTATAGCGACAACTAATTTTAATTTGTAAACAGAAAAATTATTCTTTTGCATGTATTTTTAAAAGTTCTTAATATAATCATTCTTCAAAGATGCTGATATGTTTTTAAATACACAAATCATAAAAGAAGATGTGTAGAGCAACAGATACAAGATACAAGATACAGTTCACTTAAAATTAAAACGCTGTACATATTAACCATCACATTGGTTGCAATACTAATCAATAGCAATTAAATTAAAGGTTCATATTTTTATATTTATTTATACACGCCCACCTATGCTAATACCTATAATTTAATACTCATTCAAACCATTAAAGAGTATGAAATGTGTATGTGTAATGATTATGACACGGCCCTACTAACTATTTAAATCTCAAGCCGTAACATCTATTTCTTTAATAACATTACTAAAAGAAACCCACCATTCGAGCAATTCGTTATCTCTAATATCTGTTTTACGTCGCGATTCCTAAGCTAATGCCATAACTTCCGCCGCGACCCGCGCTCATCAGTTACCATTCAAACAAAACATGCCCCACCACATTCACAATGCGAATAATTAACCCTCCCAATTCTACTTAAATATGATTTAAAATTACCATAACTCATTATTAATTCCACCGCCTTATACGACAAATTAACCCTCATTTCTCTAAAACATGTAACATCATCCATATTTTTTTTCTTTTTAGTTAACGTTACCAACAAACCCATTACCCATAAATTTACTAGTCCGCCTCCCACTTAAAGTAATATTCCACCTACTCTGCCAATCATTACCAGGTTTATTCTAAACGCCTTTTTAACCACGCTTGCCGAAATTAACCCCTAGACACTGCGTCTTTTGCTAATTGACTCACCTTCTCATTATCGACTGTACCTACGTGAGCCCCAGCCCAAAAAGGTTTTACACTCTCCTTACGTAACACATCCCAAGTATCTGAGCTAACAGTAACAAATGACATTTTAAAAAAATATTATGCATTAGAAGTTTACTTACACGTCAATAGGTAAAATTGTCAATCATTAAGTTAAAAAACAACAAACATGACAATAAATTATGTAGATACAAGCATTTATATAATAATAAATTGATTGTGTATTTATAATCAATTCATTATTATATAAATGCTTGTGTCTACATAATTTATTGTCATGTTTGGTGTTTTTTAACTTAATGATTGACAATTTTACCTATTGACGTGTAAGTAAACTTCTAATGCATAATATTTTTTAAAATGTCATTTGTTACTGTTAGCTTATATTATTACATTTACTAGTTTTAATTTCATCAGTTTCATATTTAAATCTTAACACAATTATTTATATTAATTAATTGATCAATTTGCATTTCTAGTGATCCGAAGATGGCTGTTAAAAGCCGAAACTAGTCATTGTATATTAAATTGCTGTATAAACGAAAGAACGAGTTTATTTACTCTTATCTAACTTTTTAATACTTTTTAATTTTGCGGGATGAATTCGGCTTCCTATATCTACTCGACTGTCCAAGTCGTCTGGTTATGACCTAATTCCCGTTGCCGTAATTAAACCCTCGAACCCTTATTATTATTGGCGTCGCTATGAAATTTAAGTTCCCCTAAATGTAAATCTACTGGCAATATACTCGAAATAACGCACGCCGCCTCTGCCGAAATAGATGAATACATGTTCGCGGCCATTAACTATCTTTGTGCGCCGATTATTATTATTATAATTTTTTGTTTCTTTAATATTATACGCGTCTGCCTAAATCTGTTTCTACAGAAAAAATCGTCATATTCTAGCAATCCATAGTTAAAAATTTCACGTCATGAATGTAAGTAGTACAATGGCTAGATCTTAAATTGCTGTAACGAAGGGTGTTTTCCCTCGTATTGAACGGAGGTGTATTATTTTAGGCGTTCTTTCTAGGAGTATAATATCTAATTAGTGATAAGGATTAAGTATATACATGTACATAATAAAGTAGTGTCCATTTAAGACTACATGCATATACTGACAAGTACGAGTAGAATAACAAAGCTAAAAGGTTTAATGGAATCTTGTTCTGTATTATAACAAATAAATCATAAAGATACACAGAACTCTTACACAGAAAAATAAAAGAAATACTGTGAGGTTGAGTGAACAACTAGTTGATATTTGATGAATAAAAACATTTTAATTTTTTGCAAAGAAATAAAGTTGTGCTTATTGGTTAACATCGTTTGGTTAGCGAAGAAGATAATAATTATTTTTGATTAGGATGGTAGTAGATTTATTTTCTTTTATCAAAATATTTAATATTGATCATATTAAACGAAATCGTTTCAGTAAATGCTATCACCGACGGAAAAGATCCAAAACTACCAACATTGCAATGCCTTCAATTAACTTCTCTCGTCAATTCCACAAAATTAACATTCCGAACCGGTTATTGCCCGCACCAGATCCACCCCATAAACGACCGTGACTCGCTCGCGCACAACTTGGAAAAATGTGGGACGGGACTCTAACACTAATGGCAATAACAATAATGTCATGAGTGTAACGCCAATTCTAGGACATCATCGTCTCATCTCGGTTCGCGGTCTGTCCCGCGAATGTGCATAAATTCTCTAAAGCACTTCGCACTCTCTGAAATAACGCTCAAAGTTAGCCCATGTTAATCGTATACTCACATACGTGCGAATTTGTTAGTGTGCGCGTATCTAGCTGAATTACCCACGGCCTTGTTCGTTTATTAATCCAAGGTTCAATTCTGGATCACTTTGGATACACGTGCCCCTGGCGCACACCGCCGAAAAATGTACTACCACGTGGTTAGCACCAACGTAGCTTTGGGGAAATATTATCAGCTCAATGTGTGCTTATGTGTGTTAATTTTAGCGCTTAACCTTCAATTTTATCTATAATTTATCCTTCCGTTTCGTACGCGTATGCAAAAATAATATTAGACGGCTAATATTAATTTTGCCTTCTTGCGTAGGTACACGTATCTAATAGTTAGAAACAAACATATGTAGGTACACTCAACATAAAAAAAAATGCAAGTAGCTAATTGCTAGTTAAGCTTTAATTAATACACACAAGGATATATTTTTAATTTTCTTCTTTCCAAGCAATTTAACCGAAAAAAAAACACGCTAAAAAGTCTCTCAGAATACATTTAGCAGGAGTAGAGATCGCATAATTGAATGCATTTTTAATTGAGAGATCCATTCCAACAAGTGGTAAAGGTCATTTGCATTACAGCAACTTGAAAATTCAGGTATAACAATAACGCATTTTTTTTTAGCAATTCTTTCGCCCAATCTCTAGGTATAGCCCCCTACAGAGATTTACACCATTTTTAGTTTTTTGTAAATACCTCGGAAACTTTTTATTTTTGTTAAAGTATAATTTTAAGTATATATATCATACAGTTACAAGTGATGCAATTTATGCATACGTTACATCCTCCAAATTATTTTTCTTATTATTATTTAATGTCAAAATAAATTTAAGTTATTTAAGTGAACATGGATAACACAAATTGTTTATGTAAAAAAATGTCGTTGAGGCTCGCATCTCTCGAATACTTTTCTGTTCGAGAACGGCTGCGATTACATTATTAACAGAGACCCCAAGAGGAATACCACGTGGAGTCTTCTGTCGGAGAGCCTCCTCACGGAGTGTCTCCTTTACAGAGAGTCCCCATTTACTATAATTACAACAATTATATAGCTTAGATTAGGTAAGTCTCCATCTTCGATTTCACGTGCTCCCAGGTGCAACGCCATTGAGTCGCACAGTGCTACGCAATTTGAGAAGGGATGGATTCCATCCTGTTCCCTAATCTGCTCCAGTCGTTTTGCTTCTCCCTTTGTTTCTTCCTTGTGAGGTACTCTCACTTTGAAAACGAAAGAATTCTTATGGAGGTGCTGCTCAAATTCCTGTTTATTAGCGGTGTCGTCCCGCTAATAAACATCCTTCCTCCATGGTTGATCCCACAAGTAGCTATGGGAGAACAGGCCTACCTCCACAGAGCCGCGCATGCAGAGGGTAAGGCTAAATACAATGGGGTGCGCCAGGTGCCCCAAGGTTGGACTATTAGAGTGGTCTTCTATCTAGCCACGCATCCCATCAGCCTAGTCCGCCACCTTAGGATTTCGGTTTTTGTTGAGGTTGTCTCCTTTCGGTCCGTGCAGTTAAGCCAAGACCCCCCATCCCTTTCGGGACCTGGTTTAACAATTGGGTTTTCGGTAGCCGAAAGCAACAACTGTCATCGTTGTAGAACTCTGTGCAAGCCCTTAGTCACGACATGACAGCTCGGGGGAGAGGGGAGTGGTTTACGGCAACGGTCTTCATTCACCCTGCTCCGGTTTTAAGCAGATAGGACGAACTTATGGCCGCCACTAACCACCTCGTCTTGAGCGAACCCTGACAAGATGGTCTTTCCCCTATCCAATGCTCCGGGGACGCGCCTGGTGGGTACTCCCAACCCCCAGGTGTAATCTTGATAATAAAATATTTTCATATTCTTGCTTAACTATAAGTTTAATTAACTGTTATAGATTCCTAAAATAATGTTTTTATTTCTATCAAATAACAAAATTAAATAATTATCCAAATAAATTTAACAATTTTGTTATTTCATTTTCTCTTTAAATTTCTGTGTCATTTGAAAGTGTTAACACTTGGATATGGGTTAGATGCAAGCGCGAAGTTGTTAAGATAAGAAATTGTATTTTATGCATTTGTAATTTTAGATAAATTCCTCAAATTTTGTGTCAAAATAGACAACCCTCTATGCTTTCAATAACCGTTGGTTTCCGTTTAATAAAAATGCAGATCTTACAAGGGTGCTTCCATTTCAAATGGAGCATACTGTAGAATGCTTCTCACATACGAGTGGGAGTGCTATGTATCATCTTTAACAAATTAAATGCGAATCTAAGCTCCACAAATCTTGGATTATTAATGCAATCGAAACTACAGCATACTGAAATAGTAATTAAAAATTATTTGCAAGTAGTTCACAATTAAGCATTGCTCGGTACGCAGTACTTGTAGTTTCGATTGCATAAATAATCGAAGATTTGTGGAGATTCAATTCGCATTTTATTTGTTAAAGGTGATACAGACAAAGCGGCAATGTGTAAAACCGGAGCAACAGAGATAAAGTATTTAAGAAAGGTTAGAGGAGTAACGAAATCAGATAGAGTTAGAAGTTATATCTTGACTTTTAGAAATGGAGTCAATTGAAAAGTGTCGGCTTGATTAGTGGGAACAACTTCAAATGATAAATAAGTCAGTGTAGATGAGAAAACGTAGGCGTTAATGATACAAGTAAAATTTTGTGGGTGAAATATCTAGAATGGAGGGAAGCAAAAGTTTTTTACAAAAAAAACAGGTGGTGTTGGAACAAAGTTTATGAAGAATCAGTGAAAGTTGGCATTATTCCTTCTTACACCATTGGAGCAGAAAACAAATGATTGTAGTATATATTTATGTTAGCTACCACAATAATTCAATGAGTAAAACGATATAATAGCAAGGTTTATCCCATTTGTTACCTCATATGTTGCTCTGTAACGTTTCGGCCCAATAATAACCGTTCGCAAGCTACAAATCAAATTTTAAATGAAAATTAATTAATGGTAATTACCTAAAAAAAACATTATAAAAGATTATTCATCGACAAAAATCAGGATATGATAAATATAGTAATAAATTACCTGTCAAAATTTAATAAATATAACCACAATTGAAACTTTAAACGGTAAAAACAGAAAACTGTAATACTCCAACAAAGAGGTAGATAAATATAATTTTCAAAGCGACGAAGGAGAGAATAATGTAAGACTGTCTTATGAAGCAATTTGGGAATGGTTACAATTTGAAAACAACCGAACTTCAATTACAATTTTAATTGCATAAATTTTCAAAAGTGGCCTGCAGACTATTTTGAAACTGATACCAGGGACGTAAAGGAATAGGATAAGGAATTACCTAAATTGGAACAATAATATAAAGAAGTTAAAATTACCTAAATTATAACAAAAACAATGTTAGAAACTTCCTCGGCAACGTTTCAGGGTAAGTTGCCTAAGAAGTTGAGCAACATCAATAATTAAAAAATTTATGCTACTTTTGGCATAATTTTTAGAATTTTAGAATTGTTAATGTTGTTTGAAGGTATGGTTCACCAAAAAAAATCAACAACACCAAAACAACCAACGAGCGAATCACGATTTAGTATGAAACAAGTTATGGCACCCTTTGTTTTTAATTTTGGATACTCTGGACAGTGTAACGTTTTCTGCAATTGCTACATTTGATTTTATAAAGTAAATTTCGCCTCTCTAACGGCAGTTGTTTTTATGTCAAATTAATGAAAATGCCTGACTTTTCGAGAGTATTATCACTGCGAAAGTAACAGGCAGAGGGATAGTCAAGGATCTTCTTTAGTTGTAGTAATAGTACTCTATTTTTGATTCTTAGTTATACTTATTTGTGGATATAACGGGTGAGTAGAATTGTAATTTAAAATGTGGTTGGAATTGAAAGGTTTAGAATAAAGATCGGTTAGGAGTTTGCCGTTCTTATTAAAAAAGCAATTAAAACATTAAGAAAAGTTAATTGATTGTTAATTTGTGTATCCGTGGTAACACTAATTGTATGTCTGGGGTGTATGGAATTAAATTTATTTATTAATAAAGGCTAAATGGAGGGTTTTATTAAAAAGGAAAAAATAACAAAACTGTTTTAACAATTTTCTTAATTGCAGTGTTTCCCAATATGAGGCTCAAACGGTCACCCATAAAATATTTGTATTTGATAAATTTTATTTCTATATTTATCATATTTTGATTTTTTTAAATTAATAACCCTTTACAATGTTTTTTCTGTAATTATCATTAATTAATATTTTAATCATAAAATTGTTTCGCAGCTTGAGAAAGGCCGACGTGCCGTCGAAACGTTGCTGAAAAAATGATGTAACAAATGGAAATAAAGTGTTGCTCAATTAGCTGATGTTATTTTTTTCTGATCATCAATTGAAGAGCGTTTTATCAATGAAATCTTAATAAGACATAATTACGGTTTACAGATTTTTTTAAATATTTTTGATAGGATTACTTACTAAGCACACTGTACGATTTTATTTTTGAGGATTTCGATGTCATAAGTTGATATGAAACATTGTGTCTTGGTGGCAATTATTTTTAGAACATGTGGTTGAATTTAAATTCGCCATTACTAAGAATTAATATGCGGATGAATAAAGTAGTGGTATTAATGTTCATTGCAAGGACCAACGCAATGATCATTTTTTTTTAACAGCATATTCTTTTTTCTCCGTCTAAATTGGGTTAGTTGAGCGATAAAAGTTTTCGCGGTCAAAATCACCGACAGAGAAGTCTCCCGCGTTCTCGCCTTGACACATTTCGCAAATTAGCATCTCGTTTGCGCCATTTTCGGGAGTCGATTAGAGAGGAAAAGAACTAAAACTTGCCATTTACACGTTCCAATGAGAATTAAAGCGCTCGATGTGTGCCAAGCATTGTAATTACTGCTACAGCATTACACATCTCGAATCATTAGTAATGAACAGTTTCGCCTATGGAATGAAGCATTCGTAGAGCGAACTAGCAGAACGGGCTCGTAAAATCGTAAAATTGCACATATGTGTGTATATAGAACTTCGTCGCAATGGCAGAGGAAACCGCGAATTATCTACCGTTATTTAAAAGCTATAAAAGACCGTAATGTTCGACCTTAGTAATCTAAGCGGGTACGTCGTAAGACGGATACGGCTAATTGTCGACGAAAAATATTTTTATTAAACGTTAATGATGTATTTGTGTGGGCGGTGGCGCTAAAAGCAACGTTTACTCTGTGGAATGCCTTATTTCTGATTATTAGGACGACACGACCTGTTAAAACATGGAAAAGTTCTCACACTCAGAAAAATAAGTATGGAATTATTATTACAATAATGTGGTTGAAAAAAATCTGAGGTATTACAATTGCAAAAAGTACTCTTAATAAAATGTCATTGTGTGTCATTGTGTTATTGTATGTATGACATTTTGTAGTATGCTTTAACAATAATAAAGCAGTGTACATTTTTGATATATACAGGGTATCTGAGCGAGATCGTTCGTTAGAAATTTATATGGTTCTTAATAGCCAAAATGAAAATTTGAAAATTCAGAATTAGATATAATCGGTTGCACTCTCTTTAAGTAAAATATTTTCAAATTTCTAGCACTTCCGGTTATACCGGAAGTCACCATCTATTTTGTTATTTTAAATTGTTGAACACCCTGTATACTTTTACATATTTGGATTTATCTACTTTTAAGCTTTATAAATACCTTTACTTTTTGTAATTTGATTTGGTTGTTCTGGAGTCAGTAATCAATTGGAACTTTGACAGCGTTTGACAGTTCATTGAGAACGCATGTTTTTCATGACATGACATGGCCGGGGTAAGTATCGATGAGATATGTGTGCGCTTTTCAAAAAATCATAATTATTTCTTAAACTATCAATCTTAAGTATAGGACGTGTAGGATATAAAAGACATAAAACTAGACGCCGATGACGACTAACAAGGGAAGATCCTGAACTCGGAAATTAAAAAAATTTTAAACTTTGGGAATATATAGAGTATACAGGGTGTATCAGCTTTAGAGGTAAATATAATAATATGTAGCAGCTGTAATCATATACAATCAAAAAGTCTTAATGCAGAGGGGGGTCTATCTGTAAGCATTAACTAGAAGAAAAAAAAAATTATATATGCCGTGGGCTAGAGCCGCACCTGTGCCCAACCTAAATCCTGTCCCGAGTATACCCCCACATACCACTATCATTCAACCATTACCGCTGTTAGTTTTGTGTGGATCGCCGCTTGAAGTGCAAGCCACTTCGGACATTTATTTGAATTCTTCCCGTCTCGAAAAAACGGTCCTTTTCAGGACCATCATGATTTTATATAAAGAAAATCGAAGCTTGATGCATGGGCAAAAGCGCGGGAATGTATAGATTCATTTTCGCGCGATATCATAGTAAAAAGGCGTGTTTGCAAATTTTCTGTATCTTCATTTATTTCTGTGTAATTCGATTCAATTCATTTTGCGTTATATGCTTAAATAAATCCAAAAGAAATAACTCAGATTCATGTGGTACCGTTTATTAACAACTAACTCTCGATTCGTCAAAGCAAAAGAAAAATATTGACGTTTGTTGTAACTACTGAAGTCGCATATCCGGTGAAACTCGAACATCTTATTAGGATATTAAAAATAATACTTTGTAGACTTACGTAGAATGCTCTTAACAAAAAAGGAATGTTTATTTTTATAAAAAGAAGAAATTTAAAATGCCTCAGTTTTGCTATTTTTACAAGGGCCTTTATTTATTGAGAATGACGTTAAATGAACTTACGGCATACCATTAAGAATAATACTAAATGAGTGCAATGTATATATATACATAATGCAACGTTTAGCGGGTGCTTAACATGACGTTTCCTTGCATCAGGCCCGGACTAAAGAATTTTTGGCTCTAAATTTTACTTTTTTTTTATTCTTTAATGATGAAATCCGGTTTCGGTGGGTTTGTGCTTTATATGTCGCGTAGTTAACACCAAAGCAAAATTTACTTTTTTATTTGATACACCATATACAGGCGTACTATACCAATTTTTTTTGTGCCGACATTCACTTTGAAGGGGTGTAGCACCTCATCGGAAATTGGCGGATTTTCAATTTTATCCATATAACTCCAGTAAAAAAGAGATAAAAGGTAGGTGCAAATACAATAGTTACAGCATATATCAAGGTCTTTCAAAATACGTGATTACCATATATACAGGCTGTTCCGTTAAGCTTTGCGCTTATATTTCAGATGTAACAATACAAAGAAAAGTTTGGAGATATATTTTGTATGACTTTTAATTCTGCTTAAAACTAGGTAGGGTGTTCTAATGCACAGGGTGTTTCTAAAGTAAATATCATCACATCTTTGGTTATATCTAACAGAACTTCAGCCTTCCTTCTGGCTAAAATCTAACACGCTAAGGTCGAAAATAGAAGGTTTTGAATGGCCTATACATGGATGGTGTGCCCGATTATTTCATTAAAATTAATGAGTAATAAAAGTTTAGTTGTTATTTCTTTGCTTAGTCAACCAATGTTTCATTTTAACCACTAACAAAACCAACATTGCAAATGATACTATGAGCATTTGCCACATGCATGATGAAAAGTAAACATACAGCTGGTTTGATAATTCGTTTAAACAAACAAGCTACCGTAAATCATGAAATTATTTTATTTAAAGCAACTTGAAAAGTTATTTATATTTTTTTGGTATATTTATCGCAAAACAAATATTTAAAATTAAAAATTTTTGTGAGACATCATTTATCATTTTATGCTATTGTCTCTAGACGAGATTGTAATACACGGATGTGGTAGTAATAATGATATTAGAATTTGTAATTTACGATAAGGATTATTTATTATTGGTCGGGTAGAATGAAAGTTAAAAGTTTTCGAAACGGTTTTGAAGATGTCCATACGGATTATGGCAAATGCAACCAAATCCTTTTATTCTTTACGACTGTTGTCTTTTAATTACTTCATTCTGTGAAGACGCTCTGCTAAGCCGCGTAGACACACCAATTAATGAAAAATGTGCAAGCCGTAAAATTTCGATGTTATTATTCTTCTTCAACGCCACACATCGAGGAAAAGCAAACTAAACCGCCTAAAAATATATTCCTCAAGTTATGTTTTCGGCTGGGGCATTCCGAGAGAGTTCACGACCTCCGAAAAACTTTATGTTTTATGTACCCTCTATTTTTTCATTTCACGTCCGAAATCTGCAGAAGTCTTGCCATATCGCAACGCTGCGCCGTCTTGATCCGAAGAAAAAACTAAACGATGAGCTATTTCTGAGCCGATGACTATACGTGCATGTGCACACATTACATAGATCCCACCCACCCGTGTCAGTCGAAACGGTTAAAAGTAAGCGTAGAAGTGGAAAAAAAGAAAAGGAACCAACATAATGGTTACTGATCTACAATTTTGGATTGTTTGCATTGGCACGGAACTACCGTGAAAACACGACGGGCAATAATTCCTCCTTTTTAATTAAACTCCTGTCACTGTTTATATTCGCAAGACCGTTTCGTTTTCATCATTACTCGTGCGAGCTTTTAATATTTTTACGCCCTTGATTCCATCTCACCAGCTCATTGTCGAATTATCAGAGTCCAACGACACTACGCGCATATAAAAGTTCCTTTAGATGAAATTTCCATTGCATTTGAAACTATTTCTTCTCTATAAGTTAATTTCTATTATACTGTCTACAAGAACATTGGATTAGTTTAGGATAGTCATAAGCACATAATTCAAAATTTTGATATCTATTTTGACCTTTAATTTTGACTTCGTAATTAGACCGTAACATTCTTGACAGCAACTTCTTTACATTTTTGGCTATTTAAAACCATTTATTAAGAAATAAAAAGAATAATTTAAAATAAAACTAGTGAAGATGAATATAGGAAATGTTACAGCAAATCGATGCAGAATTTAATTCTGCACTTGGCACTATAAAAATATATAGGTGTTCTGTTTGAAAAAAAAATGGGTCTTGCAGCTTTTAAGATTCATTGGTATGTCACTATACGCCCTGTGGCGGTGGTGGGAATTGTGGATGTTTATCTTCTGTTATATTAGACAGTTTTTCCAATAACGGCAAGTAAGTTTTTTAATATGTAAAGAAAACTAAATTTAAAAATTGACTGTTCAATTTAATTTTCATATTTTAGTGCCGTACTGCGCATTAATGTGTTGAAATTAAAAATATATATATATGTATTGTTTATATAGCTTCATTTGGAATGTATGTTGAATTTTACTTTATTCAGAGTGTTTTCAAACAGGAAAGAGTGGGGGAATTTCGCACAGCTAAGACCTAAACAAATTATGGAATAGTAAATATAACAATGAGTTTACGAGTACCAGCTCTGAATATCCATTAAGTGCATTGACTAAGCGTTTAGTTAGCTAGTAGTTCTCTTTTGTCTAATTGATTTACTTTATTTTAAATAATTAATTTTCTAAATTGTTCACTAGCGCGATATTCTTTCCTTGGGTGGGTAATTTCGCGCAATGACGTGGGGGAATACTGCGCATGTGAGCTTGTATTGAAATTTTGCGAATAAGAAGTAAAAACGCTTTTGTTTCTTAAAAACCATGTGTTTTTGTGTTACAAAAAGCATCATATTTTCGTTGGTTTTCACGGCCGGTGTTGATTAAATAAATTGTTTCTTGTTCTATAACTAACAGTTTCTTGCGGGTTTCGCCGTGTGTCAAAACTTTCGCTCGACGTTTCGCTGTTCATACTGACAGCTTCTTCAGGATAACTGAACTGATTCTCCATGGTCCGACATTCTTCTTATATACGCCCCTGGTGCATCCAACCGTGTAGTTTCCGCTCCATTGACCGTGACGGTTCGTAGTAGGCTCTTCCACGTGTTGCTAAGGTGGTACCCTTCTTCTCTGTTAACGGTTTTATTCTTCTCTATTTCTATGGCTTCCCTGATGAGTCTTTTCCAGTAGTTCTTGGTGGTAGTTATTACTTTTACATTCTTGAAATCCATTTTGTGTCCGGTGTCGTGCATGTGTTCTGTCACCGCTGATTGCTCGGTCCTTCTTAATCTTGCGTCCCTCTCGTGTTCTTTTATTTTTATGTCGATGGCTCTTCCTGTTTGTCCGACGTAGCACTGTCCGCATTGGCATGTTATCTGGTAGATACCTTCTGTGCGCCCTTTGGGTATCTTATCCTTTGTGGTCGGTAGATACTGCTGGATCGACGTTGCAGTCCCGAAGCGTACTTGTACATTACGTTTCTTCAAAATTCGGCCTACTTTTTCGGTGACTCCTGCTATGTAAGGTAAACAGGCCATCCCTCTTCGTGGTTCTGTAGTTTTCCCCAGTGTCGTCTTCTTCTTAGTGGCTCTCCTTATGTCGATGTCAGTGTAACCATTCTTCTTTAGTGCTTTCTCCAAATGTATCTTTTCACTGCTAAGATGTTGTTCGTCACTGATGGTTTCGGCTCTGGATAGCAATGTTTGTATTAATGTCTTCTTTTGCATTGCATGATGGTGAGATCTTGCATGCAGATATCTATCGGTGTGCGTCTTCTTTCTAAATACTGCGTGCTGTAGCATTCCCTCTTTTGTTTTCTTGACCATAACATCCAGGAAAGGGAGATTTCCATTTTGTTCTTTCTCCATGGTAAACTTGATGGCTGGGTGCTGTGAGTTTATGTGTTCCAAGAACTGTTGTAGTTTTTCTTCTCCATGTTGCCATATTACAAAAGTATCGTCGACATATCGCAGCCAACACTTGGGTTTCATATCGCTGGAACTTAGGGCTTCTTCTTCAAATGCTTCCATAAACAAGTTGGCTATTACTGGTGATAAAGGGCTTCCCATTGCTGTTCCGTTCTTCTGCTCGTAGTATTTTCCTTCATACAAAAAGTATGTCGTGGATAAGCACAGTTTCACTAATTCAATGATGTCTTCTTGTAGTCCAAGTTCTGGAAGTAAGGCCAGTGCGTCCTCCGTGGTATGTTCGTGATAGCGAGATAATGTCGAAACTTACTAAATGTCTGTAGGTTCAGTCTTTAGCGTAGACAGAATATCCACGAAATGTTTCGAATTCTTCACATACGTTGCAGTTTGTCCGGTATAATATATATATATGTTTCTTGTTCTTCTTCTCCTAAATTTAACTAGTATATTCATTTAAAATTTAAAATTGAACTACACATTTAGAAATAGGAGAAAACAATTCCTAATTTATGAAATTTAGTATTTAACTTATGATAAATAATACTGTTTATTCTGACAACTTTTGGTTTGACTAGTCAGGAAATGTAAGATATTTCATGAAGCGTAATTGCAGCATATATTATTGTGGCGTATTATATTGTCTCTAATATACAGAGTAATTCATTAACGGTAGGGATCGCTTGCCCACTTTTTTTTGCTTTTAAATCCCCAATGCATAATGCCATAGCTAATAGTGGTTTCAAAATGTGCGTAGTATATCATTTTTAAAGTTTCTTGTTAGAGTGTATGAAAATTCTAACTCTATAACCATGCAGACAGTGTTCATTTTTTGTATAAATAATTCACCTATATGTTCCAACCAATCTAAGTATATATTTGTGTATAATCCAAGATATTTAAGGCTGTGACTGTAATGTCTATTTTTGTGATTGTCTAGCTTAATTGTGGACGAAATGTATTACAACCATTTATATAGGACCAAGAGTGTATGTGGAAAAAATTTCAATTATTATATATCTTTGATAAAAATAATAAATAAAGCTAATAATGATTTTGTTACTTCCATTCCGAAATCATCTCTTGATAGCGGCTTGCTCCAATTTTACAATATCTATACAAAAGATAACATATGTAATAATTTCAGTTTTCAATTGATAGATGAGGAGCAAGTTGCTAGGATTGTTACTAATATTTCTTCCATGTCTTGAGATAAAGATGGTGTGATTTTTGATATTATAAGACGGTCCAGCCCTTTTATACTTAACTTGATCCAATAAATACTTGCATAGCCGAGAATACGTTTCACCAGGCTTGGAAATCTGCAATTATAATACCGCTGACAAAAATGTCTGATCGGCAGTCTGTATCTCATCTGAGACCTATAAGACCTTTTTATTTCATCTAAAATTTTTGAATAATCAACTGATAGAGCATGTAAACACTTATAACATCTTACTTTCATACCAATCGGGTTTCCGCTAAGGAGTATAGTTGTGTGACAACTTTGTTAAAGATCATTGATGGCATCTTGACCATGTATGAGAGGGCACGTGCAAGTATTTAATGCTGCTAGACTTTATTAAAGCCTTTGACATCATAAACTGCTCTCGGCGGTTTTTTATTATACCTGTCTCAAAGCGCAATACCTCTATTAAGTATTTCCTTGCTACGGGAGTCATAGTCAGTAAAGATTGACAACAAGCTATTGAACCCTGCTCCACTGATTTCTGGTGTTGCTCAGGGATCGGTTTTGGGTACTCTACTTTTTTCTATTTATATTTGGCCTTATTTAAGTCACTAATCCAAATGTACAGTTTACATGTACGCCGATAACACTCAAATACATTACTCCTTCCCTAACAATTATCATCGTGCGCCCCTGGGAGCAGTCCAGCATGATTTGAGTATTGTTTTTCGAGTCTGTTCGCAGCATTCTCTACACCTTAACTATCCAAAATCTGCTATTATGTGTTTCGCTAGTAAATGACCGCGTGAGGAGTTAATGAGTAGCATATTAATGGTAATCTTCTGCCAATGATAAGCGAAGGGAAAAACTTAATTATGGATATCACGTTCAGATGTAGGCAGCAAATAGCGAAGTATCTTAGAAGGGCTTATTGCAAGTTAGGGATGGTATACCAACATTGATCGTGTTTGCAAATAAGTTCAAAGTTATTCCTTTGCAATGCAATGTGCTCATGCTATCTCCTTTTATATATTCTTTGTGTGTGTATGGCCCATGTATCGATGCTTGTGATAAGAAAAGAATTCAAAGAGTGCGCAGCTCGTGCCTAAGATTCGTGTATAATATCAGAAAATATGACCACATCGCACACATTTTATGTTGTTTTCTAAAGGGTATCATGCATGTGCCATACTGTGATTACTATATGGGGATGCCTTCCTACCTATATAGTAAGGTATCTTTGCGAATGGACGTACATCGTATAAATATCTGATTCCGCAGCCTGATCACGCCCCCGCTACAAAAGACTTCATTGTTGGAACGGTTCCCATATACTATATAATGGAAGCTGTCTTTTTTTGTAAATGAATGTAAACTGTGCGTATTGCTCCGTTTTCATATCCTTCATTCATCGCAAAATTAATATTACGTTAGTTTTAAGCATATTTTTATTATTCTATCAAGGTTCACACATTAGAAAACAATATGCTCCAGTGTTCCAACGCTTATAATTCAAACAGCATTTTCGTTTTCTTTAAGATGGTTTGCATGGCTTACACAAATTTCTTTCTTTGTAGCTAATGATACTGATGGCAAGACAATGACAAATAAATGACAGTTTCCTCACTCTTCGTATTATCATACCCACGATCGGAGATCGGAGTAGTAGTTATATCAAAAACTACCTATTGAGGTGCCGCACCCTGCATAAGATTTACTTGATATCCCCTACGCTATAATTAATATCAACTTTATCTTGAAGTGGACAAGAAAAATAGGAAAATATAGAGCACACTTTACTACAGCTACTTGCGATAAAATGCGTACCACGTGGGCGTTTCTTATTTATCTTCATGTGGACGTGCCTCTTTCGCTGAGATCTTCATCGCGTCCTCACCGAGAGTGTAATTTCTTTTTCGTTCCCCCGACATCGTTCCTATGGCGGCCGGCGACAAAGTTGAACGACCCAAACGTTTATCGCTATTTTAAAAATCATCTAGAAATAATTTTACTGCTGGGCCGGTATATCAGGGGACGTGCTATCGAAAAAAAAGTGTATCTCTTTAAATACATTCCAGGGAAAACTATTTTTACGATGGCGTGTTTAGTATGGTTGTATCCTAAATGCCACCGATTTACGAAAAGAACCTATAATGACGTTTATTATAAAATTATTGTTTCTCTTTAGTTTATATAAATATATAGTACTGAAGTACAAAGTTATAACTTTTCCACTTTTTCGAGATAAAAAATATGATAAAATCAAATTACAGCTTTCAAGATATTTAAAACATTTTTTTCAATTTCTACTATACGTTATAACTTTATTATTATATAAACTTTCGATGTAGTATTTTATTTGGAATTTAGAAACAAAATCCTCCAGTATTTTCCAAAAACTTGTAATAATGATGTCATATAATTGTTTTTAAAATGCACACTATAATTCAAAATTCAAATTCAAATTTTTATTTATCCAGCAAACATAAAATGTATGGACAATGTCAAAACAAATATGAAACATAAATACAAAGATAAATATGTATGTATGTATGTAGGGGAAAGTGTCCTAAAATGACATAGCATGTAAAATGACATAGTTGTCTTTATGTTGAAACTGTAAGTGCCACCTAGCGCAAAAGTAATGTTCTGTCGAGTAAAAACCATCTAAACTTCGTATTTGCAATCTATTTGGTTTGTCGCTGTGATATATAGCAGTTAATCTCACAGAAGTGTTTTAGTGGCGGGAGAAAATTTTGGCGTGTTGTAGCGTAAGTGTTTTTTATTGGGAACCTGTGTACTTTTCGAAGTGAAATTACTACTATATGTAACTGTAAGTATATACTGCAAATGCACATAAGCAAATTGTGATTCATCATCAGCTGAAAGGAACAGGTAGAGACAAAGGACTTTGTGCTATTGCGTATAAAATGACATACCCATTCATAAAAGTAAAATGACATACTATGTCATTTTACAATCACGTAGTTGAAATCAGTCCGCATTCACTAATAACATCTTTTTGATATTTTATAGCTGCAGAATGGTAGGTAAACGTCACCGGACCTCAACCAGACAATCCTGGAATAAAGAGGCAATGTTAAATGCCATTAACGCCGTAAAAAATGGTCGAATGGCATGGCTGAAAGCAGCCAAACTCTTCAACGTCCCTCAGGCCACATTAAGACGAAGAGCAAATGACGTCAATAAGAGAGCCAAAGGCTGTGCAAAGGTTCTGGGACGATTTTCAACAACATTTAGTGAAGCCGAAGAAAAAGAGTTTGTGGAACATATACTGTTACTAGAGTCTAGATTGTTTGGGATAACTACCAATGAAATTAAGCAACTTGCATTTGAATATGCTACTAAAAATGGCATACCGAACAGATTCAAAGATCGCTGCGCAGGACGTGAATGGCTAAGAGGGTTTCGTATGCGACATCCTGAAATATCTTTAAGACAGCCGGAACCTGTATCTGCTGCTAGAGCAATGGCCTTTAATAGGCCACAAATTCAACATTTTTTTGAAACACTGGAAGAAACACTGGAAAAAGAGAAAATTGATGTCCATCGTATTTATAATATGGACGAAAGTGGCCTGTCGACAGTGCAGAGACCGCCAAAAATTTTCGCCAAAATCGATAGAAAACAAGTTGGATCGCTTATCAGCACTGAAAGAGGTCAACATGTTACATGTGTCTGCTGCATGAATGCTATAGGTAATTTTGTGCCGCTTGCTCTCATCTTCCCTAGAAAAAATAGAAAAGAGGAACTTCTAGATGCCTTACCTCTAGGGTCATTAGGCTTGTTTCACGAAACAGGATGGATGACCGGGGATACTTTCGTTTTGTGGTTGGAGCATTTTCAGAACTTTGTTAATGCATCTCTTGAATCAAAAGTACTATTACTTCTGGATGGACACTCCAGTCATAAATCGTTAAAGGCTCCAACTTTTGCAAAAAATAATGGAATTGTCATGTTGTGCTTCCCTGCGCACTGCACGCATCATATTCAACCGTTGGATGTGTCTTTCTTTGGTCCCTTGAAGACTTTTTATAATCAGGATTGCGCTCTGTGGTTGAAAAACCATCCAGGGCGAGTAATCACTCAAACTAAATTGAGGTCTATTACTTTGCGTATGGAAAAGCAGCAACAATAAAAAAACGCTACAAGCGGATTTTTGAACACGGGAATTTGCCCATTCAACCCACATATTTTTCCGGATGAGTTTTTGAGCCAGCAAAGACCACAGATAGATTATTAGTCAGCAATAAAATAGAGGAAAATGAAGATGTAGAACAAGCGGTGCAATCAGAACTAAATGAAATTGACGGAAAAAATAATAGGAAAGAAAATACCCTTTCAAAAAAGAGAATCACTTTGCAGGATATTTGTCCAGTGCCCAAAATAAGAGAATTAGAAAAAGGAAAACGAGAAACACAATAACTGGTGTTCTAACAAGTACTCCCAATTTGGAGGAACTTAAGGAGAAAGAAGAAAAGAAAAGGCGCAGAGAAAGTAATGTTCGTCAGTGTAAAAAGAAAATTTTTGATCAGTCATGTTACACTACACAAACAAAAGCTGATGATGATGAAGAAGAAGATTCCTTTGCAGCCGAGGACAGTGAAGATGAAGTAGCCTGTCTTTACTGTAACGACTTGTTTGCAAATTCACGGTCCAGAGAGCAGTGGATTAGTTGCATGAATTGCATGAAGTGGGCACATACTGAATGTGCCGGAGTGTCTCCGAAGATAAAAAAATTCATATGTGAAATTTGCAAGAATTGATTTTTTGTTACTTTTATTTTTCCATTTTCTGTATTTATTATCATTTGTTTTTTATATATATCCTAGGCATTTTCCAGAAATTAATCTGTTAATCTTTTGTTTTAAGCATTTTCATTTTAACACAGTTCATTTTACCATAACTGTGTGTCATTTTAGAATGTACCTGGTTGTAAAATGACATAGTTTCAATTTTTTTTTAACTTTTTTTTTTAAGTTTTCAATAGAGATGAAGTGATTTTGTTCCTGTTTATCAATAAAATTTATTGAGACAAACGTATCATATTTTTTACAGCTTTATACTTTTAATTGGTCATAGCAAAAACGAGTCGTAAGTAAAAGTATCGCATTTTAGGACACCTTCCCCTATGTATATATATATGTAAATTATAATATCAACATAGTATAAAATAATACAATTTATTAAAAACATAATTACACACAGCTAGGCCGATCCGAGTATAAAATGGAAAATACAAAAAAAAACACATTATTTTATAAAGAAATCATCTACATTATAACAAGTTTTCACGAGCAGCATTGCCTTTAATTTCCTTTTGAAATTATACATACTGGCTAGTTTAAAGTCATTCGGTAGCCTGTTATAGCATCTGCAACCGTTATAGAAAACATTCCTCTGATATAAAGTAATAGTATGCCTATCTGAGCGTAAAAGAGATTTTGCCCTTGTATCGTGTACATGGTTATTTTCGTTTTTACTAAATAAACTGTAGTTTCTATGAACGAAACAGCACACACTGTAAATGTAGGTATCAAAGACCGTCATTATTCCGAGTTGTTTAAACGACTCTCCACATGGGTCTCTTGCTTTTAATTTGTTTATTAAGCGGATGGCATATTTTTGAAGTAGAAAAAAACCTCTGAATATGTGATCTTGCTCCCCATAAATGCAATTCCACAGCGCATACGTGAATGAAAGCAAGAATGATAAACTGTTATTAGGATGTCCAGGTTAGAAACATCTCTTAGTGTACGCAAAGCAAAACATTGTTTCCTCAGATTGACCGCGAAACATGAATATGTTGCTTCCAAGTCAAACATGAATCCAATGTTACACAGCAGCTTAACTGGTGTGTCTAATTTGATATTATTATGTACATGATTTACTAAATTTAAATTTGATTCTTAACTTTTGAAATGTACGCCACGTTTTGCTCTCGTTTAATTTTAAAAAGTTTTTGGTTGACCACAATGATATTTGTTTATACACACATATCGGCAAGGTTAACCACATCTGCTAAAGAATTTGCTTTTAACAAGAGTTTGTGTCGTCTGCATAACATATAACTTTGAATTAGGTATGTTTGATTTTCTAAAAAATTGAAATAGTGGACATACATATAGAGGATTGCCGGACTCCTGAGTAAATCTGCATGCTTTGCCTGACATGCCGCTGGCAAGTTACACAAAATTGAAATCTATCTTTGATATAACTCTTTAATAAGTTTAAAGCTTTCCACGAACCCCATAGCGTTGGAGTTTCTCTAGTAACAGATCATGATTTACACTATCAAAAAGCACCAGAATAATCGACAAACAGACCTAAAACATTTATTTTTTTTATCTATTCCATTTACTATCTCCGAAACAAACTCAAAAAGTGCTGTGTCTACTCCCTTGGAGTGAACAAAGCCATGCTGGCAATGGGAAAATAATTTATTGCAGATGAAAAAATCTACAAACTACTGCAAAAATCAGCAAGTTCGCTTTGACAGACCTGTACATATAGATACTTACAAATGCAAGGGTGTATTTATAAGAATCTATAAATTTATTGAGAATAAGAGTGTGTTTAGGTAAATTCTTGTTATTTAGAAATTGTGCGTTGGTATAGAGCGACTAATTGAAATATATGTAATTCATTTTTGTCTTATGAATTTGTTTGATTATATTTGATGAAAAATTTAATAGTTGTTGAATAGAATGTTTTGATACTTTTTTGTAGATTTTAGGGAGACTTCTGGAGCTCTGCCATAACGAACTTCAAGTGTTGCGTTTGCTCTTTAAGTTACTACATCACGAGAAACGAATTTTACACACGATTCGATGTTTCAAAGGTTTAAAAGCGATAATGTCCATTATATATACATGTAGATAACGAGTGCCGTCCAGGAAATATTTATGATTGATATATTATCCATTTGGACCTTTGACACTATTCAGGTGATGTGTTTGTTTATAAAAAAGATGTACTTACACATTGTGATAAACTACATCAGAAATATTTGTCAGCCTACGTGATACACGCACTGCAAATTGCCTGTCCGTTTCGAATTACACGGGTAAATTAGATAAGATACATAATGCATGTGTGATTTTGTGCGAACAAATCCTTTAATCGTTCCATAACGCTATGACCTTCCAAATAAATTTGTAACGCACATGTTGTATAATAACGTGCTCGATACTCATACAGGTGATGCACGTCCAGTCCGAGAGATCAAGCTCCGGTGAAAATGGAACGATACCTCTGTGCTTGAAACTTGTCTGTGGCGCGTGTTGCTGTTGACCGAAATTGCGGAAAAGTCTTGTTTTCGGACAGAAAATCGCACACCTGCAACCAGGTGTCGCATACACCTACTTTAATGTTATTTTTTTTTTCTTTCTTGTCCTAAATTGAGAAATCGATTTACTTCTACATGTATGCACTATTTTTGTATTTATGCAGACTTCATTTAACTTTGAACAACTTTAAGCGATACATCAGTTCAAATATCCACTTATATATTTCCTACATCATAATATATGTCTGCCTATAAGGTATTTGTAGTAACATATTATGGTTATCATCAAATATGATAAAATATAAATAATAATTAAAACTTTCTCTTGATACTTTACGCAATACAAGCACTTTTAAAATTGCATCCAAAGGATAGAACACACCGTGCTTTCAAATACTTTCCTGATTGGAGCAGGCTGTTTTTTTAAGCAAATTCTTTAGTAAGTTTGGCAACACTGGACTACTTTTAAATTGCAATTTGTGACTGTTTATTTATATAAAATATTTAGAAAGGGCTATTTAAAAAAAAGGTACAGGCGATCTAAACTTATAATCTTAAACTGTGTCGAAGTGATTTTTAAACAGAGTGAACAATTAAAACAGTGAAAATATCATTACCTGAATGTGTTTTTTTTTTAACTAAATAAAGAATTGTATTCTAAATTAAAAAATGAACGTTAAATATTGTATGGGCGAAAAGAGTAAAAAACTTGTTCTTTCGTTCAAAAGTATATTAAAATATGATAACTAGTTTCGGCTCACATTAGCCATCTTCAGATCAACGTACATTAGGTTAATTGTCAATTAATAAAACACCAAATATGACATTCATATTGTATAGATGAGAAATTAAAAACAAAATATGTAAAGTGACTGTTTGATATGATTTTTAGGTTTCACATTTTGAGGACTTTGGAAATAAAAGGGAGGAAGATGCTAGTGAAGCAAGTTTTGAATTTGGTTTTATAGAATAAGTAGTGATACCTGAAAAGGATATCAGTTAAAAGCAATGCACGCAATGGCGCATTGGGTACTGTCCTTTCTGTTCACTGTAATGACAGTAACCACACTTTCAATTTTCAAAATGTTAAAATTCTTGACGTTGAGAACAATTACTTTTATTGAGATTTGCAATATTTCCAAAGACGAAGATTCTCTGAATTATAAAGAAAATATTAATAACTTTAGTTATATTTAGGTTAATAACATATCATTGTTAGTTTTCAATCTTCCTAAACGGATTAAAATTTTACTAATAATAGGGTATAAACCAAAATTATTAGTATTAATTCAGGAAGCAATTATTGCTTGAAGCATTAGCAAGCAAAATAAATAAGAAAAATATGTTATACTTACAATATACTCCAAACTACAAGGCACATAGCTGGCATTTGCGATGGCCGCTTTTTTCATATATTTTATTAGCTCATATAATTTGTAGCATTCGCTTTTGATAGTGTCAAATTCATTTGCCCCAGTCGTGTTGTCTTTTTCCTACGTATTTGCTCGAACATTAATGGAGATAGGAAAATTGCTGTAGAATCCAGTGGTATTGAGACGAAGTTATACAAAGATTCTGTCACTGCACCTCCAATTTTTTTCGTAAATTTTCGGTACCTAATGGGCTTCAAATAAAATCAAATCTATTTTCTTTCTCCATTCACGCGAATTCACTTTAACGTGGTTGAAAAATTTTGAATTCTAATGTTCTACTGGACGTCAGTACTGGACTTGTTAGAAATGCAAACTTGTTAGGCGTTAGTTTGGTAAAAGTAAATATTATACCAGCATATAGCATAAAGAAATGTTCCACTGGCGCACTATAGATGACACCACCAGCATTTCTATTGTTGTGCATTTAGTGGTAATGTATTTCCATAAGAGGATAACTTGTGGTGCCATCCTATAGTACGCCAGTGAACATTTCTTGACATATGATACTAGTATAGTAATTTGGTAAAGTTAGGTATGTATTACGTACATATATTAATTAAATATATTCAGATGCTTTCATTGGTTTTTACGCGATTTTCTATTTACGCGCTATTGTTCATGGAACCAAATTATCTGCGTAAATGGAGGATTACTAT
Source organism: Protaetia brevitarsis (assembly GCA_004143645.1). Lineage (NCBI taxonomy): Eukaryota > Metazoa > Arthropoda > Insecta > Coleoptera > Scarabaeidae > Protaetia > Protaetia brevitarsis. The sequence continues at coordinate 45,518 of RXPK01002498.1, forward strand.
ATCTGAAAAACATTATTTAATTACAGAGTACGGAGGATTGTAGCATTTCTTCCTATAAAATATAACTTTGCCTGGTATGTATCATCTTGGTTTAATGTTACAAAAACAATTACACGGAAGGTCAATGAACAAATACAAATTCGCAATTTGAGATAAACGAAAAAATAATTTGATTTAATTATAAACGACTAATATCGTTTCTTTGTTTCTTGGGACTATTGCAATATTTCTGTAGTTTCAAGTTACAAATGTAGTACTATTACAGTATTTCGCAACTTCAGTAAATTCCGCAATTTTTACAGCATAGCAAACATAAATATACATAGCAGAATTCGCTAAGGTCTCATAGACGCAGTTAACACAATTGTTTCTCATTATAATAAATGTAAGTTCAGTATATTTTAACAAATAGAATAACAGATATTATCACTAACCTGAATATTATGATATAATCTGTAAACATTCTGCTGTACAATATATGTTAAATGGGGTGTAAATATTTTTGCAATACTAACGCCTTTGACCTTTGTTCAAGCTGGCGCGTGTGTAACAAAAAGTTATCTTTTAATCAAATGCCTTTGCTCTATGAAAAAAAAACATTAGCAAAATAGGATTGCAATTTAGTCTATCAAAGTGTATAAAGATGGCTGCACATTATTTGCGCAATTGTTTTACGACTTTCCTGTGAAACATGCGTGCGATGCCTATGAACATCAATACAATGGATGTAAAATGAAAATTATCTTGAGCATATACAATCACGTGCTAAGGAAGTAAAAAAGAAGTAATAGAATCGCGAATGTTGTTTCAACATTAATATACATGCACAATATAATAATCGCAGTATCAGATGCATACTTAAAAAGAGTTAAAGAAAGAAAGGAATTTGTGAAATTCGTCGTCCCTTCTTTTTGGGACATCCGAAACAGGAAGGAAACGAACCTCAACGGAATCGTAGGAAAAAAAAGACAAACAGCACGCGATCTGTCGGCGTACTTTCTTAAAGAATTTATTGTTCGATAATATCAGGAAGATAAACTAGGTTAAGTGGAAAACGTGCCAATTCTAAAGAAATTTGCCGAGTAGGCACGTTCTCACTTTCCCTTTTTAAGCGCTTAAACTGTTCTGACACAGTTCAGAAGAGACGAGATCGGACGAAGAGCTCCCCACACATTCAAGGGATCGAATCCATGCCCACATTTTGTGCATGATTGTAATGATCAGCAGATGTCACATTGTTTGCAAACGGTAGGTTTGCACTTTGATAATGGATGCTTATATAGCCACAGGTCGCAGGAAGTGTTCTCAGTTTGTAATTTTACGAATTTAACCAGAGAAAGTTAATAAATACTTACTTAACGATAATTCTCTACATGGTTTCATGAAATGCAGCTGGCAGGTGCATATACAGTACATTTAATTATAACGTAAATGTTTACGTATACAGTCTGGACGTAAAGTATAGTATATAGAATTTCCATTTGAAGAATACTGAAATACGTTAGGTTTAATTTTTAAAAATACACCTTAGCGTGAGTACCGACCCAACTTCCTTAGAGTAATGTGGTCTATTTAATAAAACTACTTTTTATAAATATTTCGGTCATTTATTAATGACTTCTTCAGGAGGTGATCTACTATATTATAATAGGATATGAAACAATAATAATGAAAATACATCTATAATACTTACAATTTGAAATTAAATATATTATAATTATAATAATACCTCAGCACTCAGCCTGAAGGCCCTTGCTTAGTGTGCCGGAACCACCGAGAAGACTGAGAGGTGTTTGTTCCAATTTGTGACCACCAACAACCGGTACCGGCATATTGCTGCTTGACTCGCAGATTGGCAATGATGGCACCCCTGGCCCTTCTTCACCGTGTACTTGCCGCATATTATATTATAGTATATTAATGAATTAATAATTAAAAATTTATAATTTAGAAATGTTGAAAAGTTAGAAAAACATTTTTGTCAATAAGGTAATGTTACTAGATATGGTGTAAAATGTTACAATAAATATGATTAAGTTGATTTGTGTCTGTTTTAAAATTGATGCACATTTCTAGAAATATCCGCCTTTTGTAATTATTTTTAACGTCAAGAATTTTAGTGTTAATCATATATTAAGATGTGGTATAAATTTAAAAATGTAGACAAAAGCACATGAACGTTTACCTATAGCGATATCACTTTCTATTGAGCTTATCTATTTTTTAACATTTGAGAAGTTTGACCAATGTAACAACCTTGACAATCACGACCAGGAATATTATACTGGGTGAGTTTTTTATCTTGAGACAACGGAATATCTGTAAAACACTGCATCAAATTAAAAAAATATCTAAATAAGATTTGTTATAATGTAAGGGGCTCACTGAATGGTGCCGAACTCGATTCCCCCCTTAAACAAGCGTTGGTGATTCGCTCAATCATGTTCTCCCTCGTGGTGGGCACTTCTGTATAAACTTCAGACTTTAAGTGGCCCCACAAAAAAAAGTCAAACGGAAGTAGATCTAGCGATGTTGAAGCAGACACGGACACCTCTTTCGATCCATCGACGATTGTAGGCTCGATTAATACTTCTCGTGAATTCTTGAATAATGTGCTGGAAACCGTCATGTTGGAACCATATTGTTTGTCGTACGTCAGGGAAGGTTTTCAGTTAACACTGGAGTGTTTGCAAGATGTCTCGATATTTTTACCATTTAATTTCCATGATGAAATATGGAACGATAAGCTTAATGCAATATTCTGAATTTTCTGAATGGGTATGATAAAGTAAAGTTCTCGGGTGTTGAATGACTTTTTGAAATGTTATTTAATGTTAAATAAAAAACACAAATCAAGTTTGCGTTGCCTCTCTTTTTGGTGTATTTTTTCTAACGTTCACATCATGTTTTTTTTTTGCGATTACAACGCAATCTGGTTACGAATCGAAAAAAAGTTTCAAACAAAACTACACATATTTGATGCGTAGAATCCGAATCTGCAATACAAAATTTTTCATTTAAGATTTCAATGTTGTCTTCCCTTCCACTCGGGGGGGGGGGGGGGAGATCGAGTTGGCAGCCATTCAGGACCCCTGCATTATAACAATCTTATAAAGTCTTTTTTTGATATGATGCAGTGATTTAGAGATATTCCGTTGTCTCAAAATAACAGACTCACCTTGTAGACAACATCACTTTGGTCCAAAATTGGTTTCTTGCTTTTAGTTTTCTTAGAGATTGTTAGATGGTTGTTACATTGTACTTTGCAATTTTGATGTTTTCAAAATATTTAAAATGTTTAATTATGTTATCCGTTAAAACTTCTATGAAAGGTAGTTTGCAATATTTGAAAGCGGTAGTTGTATCAGTATATATATGTTCATGGAAAGAATTTGGAGAAAAGATTAATTTGGAAAGAATATTTTTAGAGCAGCTGTTGGAAAATTTTAAATAACTTTTTTAAATTATCGCTAAGAAATCTTATGTCGCTAATCTGTGTAGCTTTGTTGTTGATAGCGATAACAGTATTATATTTCTGATTCATAGGATGGTTTGAATAAAAGTTCATGAATCTACTAGAAGATGTAGGGTTTTGGTACCAATCTAATATTTAATATCGTTAGATTTTGGTAACACGTTCTAATATTTTTGGAATAAATGTATAATCAATCAATGTCGTTTTCCCTTCCAAATGTGACAGAGGAGGAAGTGATTAGAATTTTAGCGAAACTTCAAGATAAGTTTACTTTTGGTGATGATATGCTTCCTAGTTTCTTCATCTGTGATACTAGATTTGTTATTTCTCATCCTTATGTATTATTATTAATCTCGCCATCAGCACTTCACTTTCCCACGTTTGGGAAGAGAGCTAAAGTCCTGCCTATCATAATAAAGGTGACTATACTTATAAAAAATTACAGGCCTATATCTCTTCTATCTAATTTTTGCTAAGTGTTTGAGAACAATCATCTATTCGTGTATTTTATAATAATTTAAATCCTTTTTATGTGCGCATAACATGGCTTTATATCAGGTAGATCAAGGTTACTAATTTAGCAATTATTTCCCAATATTAAGTGAACATCTGGATATGGAGAACAGAGTAGATGTAGTATATACAGACTTTTCTAGTGCTTTGACACATAGATCATGGGATCTTCTGAACAAGCTGAGAGCATTTGGATTAAGTCATCTTTTATCACATTGCTAAAAATCTTAACCTCCCGGTAGATCTAATTATGTCTCTATAAGTGGAATTTTCGTCAAATTTGTTTCTTTCAACGTCTGGTGTTCCACAGGGGTCAAATTTAGGTCCTTTATTAATTCATAATATATATCGATGATCTCTTAAAGTGACTCTGCTGTCCTGTACTAGCATACGCCGATGACTTAATAGATTTATTAAGCCGTTACCAGTCATTCTGATTCCAGCTCAGCTCAAAAAATATTGACAATATGTTCAATTGGTGTTTGAACAATATTTAAATTTTAAATGTTAGTAAATGTCATGTGTTGACTAATCAGAAAAACTAAGCCTTTTGTACCACTATTATATACAAAATCAAACTATGTCCAAATCTGAAACGTCCAAGGATCTAGGTGTTCTTTTTTGAAAGTCGTCTCACTTTCATCCGCATATTAATCACCTCATATCACAATTCCAAGAAATAGGTTTTACTATGCGCGTATCCAAAATATTTCACTAATGTTGATACTTAAAATCTTTGTATTAACGCTTTTATTATTGGTTTCCCTTGAATATGCTTCTGTAGTGTGGTCGCCTTATTATATTTGTCATCAATTATCCTGGAGCGCTTACAGCGTCGTTGTTTGAAATTTCTATCATTTAGGAATAGACTCTCTTTATCCACCCGAGGAGTTGATTACCAATATTTGCTTGACCGTCATAATATATATCACTCTATCTATCGCAGAGAGAGCTTCACAGCAGTAGATTATATTTGAAGTTAATTAATGGTGTGATCGACTGCCCTCAAATTCTTGGTGATGTAAATTTTCATGTGCACGCTGTTCAGCTCGTTTTACAACTACGTTCTCCGTTCCTGTTCCGAAAACCAATTTACTTCGGCAATCACCACTTTATACAATGTGTAGAAACGCAGGTAATTGTTATTTTGATATTTTTTTCCAGCCCATTTAATATATATATTTTTTGTTTTTTATGTTTACTTTATAATTAGTTGTATTGAATTTTATTTTTACTTTGTTATTTTTGTATACGTATATTCATTTTTTGTATACATGTTATTATATGCATGCATGAAAATTACTTTATTAACTTTAATATTTTGTCCTGTAACTGGTCTGTACTGTTGGACAATAAAAAACCTATTATTATTATTATTATTATTATTATAATCAATAATAAAGAGAGATGTAATTGCTTTATAATTTTTTATTTGTGTACATTCTTATTATTCTCAGAATAATTTCTATTATTAATATTACCTATTCTTTTTATTTCTTCTACAAAAAGGCTACCTATCCGGTTTTTTTTGTACTTTTTGATAAAGCGAACATAAAACTTAATTTCAATTAGAATTATCTAAACAACTTTTTTCCTTTTTTGTATTAATTGAAAGCATTATAACAATCCAATAACACTAAAAATTTTGATGACACACCCACGATACGCAGTTTACGATTCATTCGGTGTTTCACTATTTATACCGCTGTCGAAATCGTTGTACGTTGTCCAGTTTTTTCTTCGAAGCACAAATGACTTGCATATATTCGATAAATTTGAATGTCTAGGTTATGGACGAGAACTTGAACGCAATAATGCGATTTTCGCATTCGATTCGTGTTCGGAAAATCTCCGAACTTTCCGCGAAGATTGTTTGATTTATTTAATGGCACACTTAAGTCGGACATAAAAGTAGCACTTCGGGTTTTGTAATTTATCGTCGCGCATCTTTTGATGGATTATAATATTTATTAACTTTTAGCGCAGTTACGATGTCGTACTATCTAGATTGTCGATTTGCCAATTTCGTAACACGCCACGTTATGAACTTGACCTTAAGCGCTTCATGCCAAAATTTCAAATACAGCCAAGGTATTTATGCACATTTAAAATTTATGCGTTCGGATTATGCGCGATCACGTACTTACGGGCGAAATTCAATCAACGGGCAATTTGCAACTTTTCTTACATTTGTAAAGTTTTTTTTTATTATTTCTTAAAGTACCTGCACTGATAAGAATAAGAATTACCAACTATTTAGAGATAGTATCGGTCGTCGCCGCTAAGCCTGTGCATGTTTACAAAAGCTTTAATGCGGAATGGAAAAAATGTTTATCGATAGAAATGTCGACGTACGTACGTGCCATTTTTATCTACGTATTCGGATTGACCTTGAAAAATTACACATAGTCTTGATAAGATTACTATACATCCTGGTAGAGCGTACCATTAATACATACAGCGTCGAACCACAATCGACTGTGCAACCACACAAATAATTAATGTGGTTATAAATGTCGTCATACATACTTATGAGTTTTATCTGGATGTTGATTGATTAACCTTGAAAAAAAAATGGAGATTATTCCTATATACTAATTTAAACCTGATATATACTGTATACATACCTATACGCTATATGGCATATGCTGTGTACAAAATGTAAATGAGTTTAGTATTTGATTCGATATGTTTGCTTAAATCCTTTAAAATTCTGATGATCAACAATGAACCTGCAATAAAACCTGCCTTTGATAGCGGTTCGAAAATTTTAAAACTTTGCTTGCGTTAGTCTACTATCACCCCATAATGAAAAAAAAAGAACCTGTGCAACTATTGTTAACCAGATGATCAATAATGTAAGGGGAGCTATAATGCTCATGAAATATTATATTGCCACGGAAGTTCCACTGCATAGAAATAAGTTAGGTTTAAGGTAAGAACAAAAATGTGTTCGAATTACCGGAACCTCATCAGCGTTTTGCGAACATCGCGCTCGCGATGGGATTGAAGACGAAGTATTGGGACTCAGGTTGTGATCTCTGAAGAGATTAGTTAATAAGAGTAGTGTAAGAGTATATAATATAAGCCCTAAAACCTCCAGAAAGGGCCAGAAAACGGTAAGTACCTTTTTGGCTTTTATTTATACAGGCTATCACACAAAAAATGCCCCAAACTGTAACTCTGATATGTACATTACGATTTTCAAGAATCCAGTACCAAATGCAATGGGTTGATGAATAGCAATGTTTGTGGCTTTTCTTCTTTTCAAACGCCATCTTTAATTTTTTGGGGATATTCAACTTTGCTTTTCGAAATTGCTCGGTATAATTTTTTTGCTACATTGGATAGATTTTCTTTCTGAATCAATCGATATACAATACATACATGTCAGTTGTAACCTTTGAGGAGAAAAAAATAATTAAAACACTTCCCGATCTCTTTTCGTAAAGTCACTTGCGTTATACTGTAGTGTGACATGGAAAAAATAAGTATAGAAAACTATTACTATTTAATTCTGTGAGATAGTATAAATTTGTAAATTATAATTATCAAAACGCGGAATTACGATTTTTTTTCATTTTATACATAACTTAAATATTTTTTTTATTACAATTTTTGGTGGCTGCGCAAACCTGCAAACTATAAAAAAAAAGTCGCCACTGCCTTTGCGAAAGCTAACTCTCACTTTTTTTTTTACTATTTTGGCGATTTGACAACATAAAATAAAACAACTTTACTCATGACCTAATGAGAATAATTACAACGTTAACTTTAAATTTAGAAAAAGTAAGTGAATTGGAAATTTGGTTGTGATTTTGTTGTTGTTTTTCCAAGTCCTCATTCAAAGCTTTTTTACCCTCGAAGAGTTATCCTCACATTATAACCAGTTTATAAATAGATTTTGGTAAGTTATTCACATATAGTAAAAACAGCAACGGCCCCAGGATAGGTCCTTGCGGCACCCAAGAAATCACATTGTGCCAACGCGATCTTATTTGATTACCATTGTGTGTTGCGACGGACTGTTTTGTATAGCTAACGAAAGACTTGATCCACTCTAGAACAGTCTCCACCTCCTTCATCCAATTGCCTCCACGTGTAATTGATCGCCCCTGTATATAACCATTTTGAGCATCGTCAAATATGGAATGTTTTTTCAATAAATGTATTGATCCTGGTTAAGACAATTTCTTAAAATATTCTTTTGTTCGACAAAGAGCTGTCGGTTTGTGGTTGCTAAATTCTTCTCGCTTTTTATGTATTGGCGTAATTATTAGCATATTTTACTTCATTAGGAAATGTACCATTCAAAGGATGTATTAATTAGCTGTGCAAGAAGTCTTGCTAATTTATCTGCATGCATTGTTTCAAGAGTGCAACAAGTATCTCATCTGCAGCTATAGTATTTGTGTTATTCATTCATCATTCTAAGTGTGATTCTTTTTGCCACGCTCTCTGCCACAATATGGAGAGGGGTAAAATCCAGTACTGCCGCTTTTGGGCAGGTTCTCATAGCTCCAGTTATGTATATGCATGGTAATCTTTGCACATCCAAGAGGTTAATTCTCACGGTTGCTAGATTAGTTCTTTTGCTCTAAGCTACTAATGATCGGCTTTGCTATCGCTGTATACATCCAAAGCAGTATATTTGGGTTCATCCCTAGTTTTTCCTATTGTTTATAGTAGGGGTATGAAATATATAATCAAAAGTTTAAATTAGGGGATCACTGCAATAATTTTCAGGCAGAATTAGTTGCAATAAGTTGGGCTGTACATTATATAAGGCGCGTGTTGGCAATTCATATGGGACATGTGAATTATAGCTGATAATTTATCTGTATTAGGGGTGTTAGGGAATTTAAAAAATTCCACCGATTTGTTGTTAGATGCTTGGGATATGTTACGTGAGAAGGGTGTAAAACTCTTTGGACTATGGCTCACGTGGGTACAATCAGTAATGAGAGAGCGGATCGATTAATAAAAGAAGCGGTGTCTAGGGGATAGTGTGATAATCAGATGTATGTCAATTTCGACTAGCGTAGTTAAAAAGGCATTTAAGGATAAACTAAACAGGGTAGGTGGGATACCACTTTAAATGGAAAGTGAAAAATGGGCGATTGGTGTGAAAATTTGAAAAGATACCAAAAATAACTGGTACCATAAGACCTTTCTAGACTCGTCCTTTGACATGCCTTGCGTTTTAAGTTTGGACTCATCTCATAAAATTGCCCTTATGAAACTAGTTCTTTAATATACTATTGTGGAGCCTTTGTGTATCATCGACAGAAATATCTAGCGTTAATAGTTTCAAAAGATAATTTCCGTTCACGCGATTTAATCTGTTTGTTGCGCAATAGCGCGATACCTCCAATAATTCTCTTTTCTGAATAAAATTAAACTTCAAATAGAAAATAGGCGTCGGATATTTTATTTATAGTGTTTCACGGATACCTACACGCAGATTTCGCGACTACTGCCAATTTTTACCGCGTTTATTTTCTCTTGTATAATAATTTTTATACGTACATACGTATAACGTGCCTTAGAAACGATTTGGAGGTCACTCGAGGATTATTTTTACTTAAACTTGGCTAAAAGTTATTTGTCCCGACCTTGGCAGGAATGAAACAGTTATATTATCATAGCTATAGCTCTTTTCTTTTTTTTCGCTCGCGCTTGCATAGGCTGCTGGCGACAACGCGGTTACGTCAAGTTGAGTTTTCCACACATCGGTGCCTAGGAGAATTTTCGCCGGAATAATGGTGTAGGAGTCATTCGATTACGGATATTTTCCAAGGGTCGACCTTGCTTTTCGACGATGTTTACTTGGAAATGTACAATACGCGAGCTATATTTAAGGTTTTAATGTTTGCTAATGTTTTACGCGAATAATAATTGTTAGAATTGGTCATTTTTTTATTATTTACATTTCAGTTGTTTCGACGTAATGTGTAAAAATAAAATGTGTATTAAGATAATTTATGAGAGATTCTTATTTTATTTTAACCACTTTTCAATCTCACATCTCATTCTTTTTTTAAATAACTTAAATACACTATAATAAAGTACACTGCATATTGCAAACAGAGTTTTTTTGACATACAGGATGAAATAGATTTTTTTTTTTTAATTTTCGGACACCTCACGCATTAGTATTATTATAATATTGCTATAGAAGTTAGCAAAAAAAGTAAAAATGGTATATAATCCAGTTTTTTTGCATAATATCCAGTGGCACAAATTTTTTTCTAAGAACAAGAAAACTAGTTATGGACTGAACTTATGATTATTTAAATGGAACATTCTGTATATTATTTAACATTTTGATTAAACACAGTCCGCAGATTTCAAAAATATATACTTATTTTGACAAACAAACAAAAAATTTATGTTTTTTAAAATTTAGTATATGATAAGCCATAACCAAGTTAGCAGACAAACTAGGGAAACTTCCAAATCTGACAGATATCTTGTTGCGAATTATTCTTGTTTTTTTACGGCACTCTTTTGTTGTTTGAAAACTGGTAAGACTAATCTGTTCTTTACCTTTTCTATTTAGGTGTCGTGACCACAAGGTTATCCCTAAATCCTTTCTCATTACACACCATATCACATCCCTTTCCGTTAACCATAATATCTACCAACACGCTAGTCTGGCCTTGATTCGGGAACAAACAAAGCACACTAGACGTGAACTCCATTTCCTTTCTCCCATTCTCCTGTATTTGCAGTTAGAACTTTCAGCAGACATTTTGTTCACAGACTGAATGGACTGGGAGTAGATCCCCAGGATTTACTTGATAGTTTCGAATCCTGGTTTACCAATGTTTCTATATTCGACACTATCCATTTAATGGGTAAAATCCGATCTTCCAAGCTCCAAACGGATGATTTGGTGTAAATTTGTACTTGTGAAGAATTTCTACCCAGATGCCTAATTTCATTATTTATTACTATCTTGTAAATTCCTTTTAATAGTTTATATAAACTATTAATTAAACATATGTATAGAATTGTTCATCTAACTAGAAGACAAATGGAAAAGCTTTTATTAAATGGCTCTTTTATGTGTTGGACAATTGGTGTATTATGTTTGTACTTGAAAATTTCTTCAATACTATTGAAGCCATACAAACCTGGGACCACGATTTCCAACTGAAACTAAAGGTTTTGCATTTTTTCTTTTATTTCCTTTGCTAAATAATAAGATACAAGCTCCTCATCTTTTAATCACAAATTTTAACAAACAAATTATTGCAGCTCCTCAGATCGCAGAGGATATTCCTAGAATATTCTTTAAATATTTAGGAATATCTAGAATTTTTATATATGGGGTGATCTTACATCCGTAATTAGGTATATTCAATAGTTTAAATAGGATATGGTGTATTTATTTAAAAATTTATGCAATTTAGATAAAGGAATGTTAGATGCAACAAATGCTTCACATACCTAATTCAGGATAGAATTAAGGTGTCCTCATTTCCAGACTGTTTTTGTTGGTGCATTTTTGTCTGGACGTTTTGCACCAACTGTTATTAACAATGAAATATAAACTAACAATACCAACTACTCTACACTGAGAAAAAAAATTAATAATCATAAATAAAAACACAATTATCGTAAGTAAAAAGTTCAGCTGGATAGGGGACAAAAGCACAGATTACTTGGCACTAGTAAAAAAGATATCCTAAACACTGATACTAACAACAAGTAATCTAAGTTACTTACGGTCTGCTTCATACCGGTAACTTATGAAGTTACTTATGATAATTAAACTGAAGTAGTAAACCAAAGAATATATGCAGTTGCGGTAAGTAAAAGATTTGCTCATGTCAAGTAGATGTATTGCTATGAGTGAACTATTCTATAATGGCTATCACACCTTCATTATTAACCTCAATTAATGCAAGGTATTTGGATTACTTGTGATAAGGAAACAGTATCATTAATGCACGTTCACTAAATACCTGATATATAGAAGGTAATGGTTTGCTATAAATATACAATATAATTATCTTAAATTTGTTGTTCAACTTATAGGTAGTGCAGGAAACGAGGAAGTTTAGTGAATATTTAATATCAATTTAAATAAAAAGCAGTATTATTAGTAATAGTTTTATTTTGTATAGGACAAACACAGTGACTACCTGATATGAATGAAAGATACTGGTTTCACTTTAACAACAGTTTTTTTAAACAATTTACAACGTAATGACTCACAAAATATATTCCTTAATAATGAAAAAATGAACAAAACAATAATAAAAGATAAGGTAAATGGGCCCCCCTTGAAACGTTATTTAGTTATTGAAATTATTGAAATCTAAACAAAGGATAAAGAGAAATATGGCTTTGAAGTTACAACTAATAACAAACAAAGAAATAGTATACCTGGGCGGTAAACTTGCGGTTTCTGTTGGTTCTTTGCACTGGGCGTTGTTTCGGCGAGTTGATTCTCTGTCGGCATACGTGGCGGTTATGTCCGGTGATCGCCTCGAAAACGGCTACTTCGTCGGGGTATCCCTAACTATAGGTGGCACTTGGACTGTCACTCAGGTAGCGACGGCATCCACACTTTAACTTCACCAGCGGGCGCAGATATCATCACAATGATGGGGAATTCAAATATCCCACCACGTGGTTTAAAACTGCAATCTTGAAACATCCGATTGCTTATAGGCTCGGTACTTCTTCTTGCATTCAGGAAACTGGGTTTAGTTGCAGGTATTAATTAACGAGAATAGTTCAAGTAAAACTTTATCTATTGTAAATATTTTTTTATCAAGTAAACACTTTACTTAGCCCATTTTTCTCAGTGTAATAATTTAAGAATATTCTTTAAATATTATTGAGTAAGATTCTCAGCAATATTCCTTGTGTATTCTTCAGGATGTTCTAAATATATTATATGAATATTTCTCTCATTCATCTAAGAATATTTCTTGGGCGAATATTTTCAAATTCTGCAAATATTTCGGAATTATTCCGAATACTCTTAAAATAATTTAGGAATATTATTTTCTATTTGGGTTTCTCTTTGGTATCAAATTCACGATTTTAAACAAGTTAACAAAACAGAAAGGGGGCAAAATAAAACCTGACCGCTACATGCGAAATTAGCTTTTTTTACGAGTAGCATGCACCCGGAGCGAAATAAAAGACAGGACATTTAAAATTTGTACGAATCCATATAAAGACGGCTGGGAAAGAAAAAGAAAAAAGAAATGCGCCCGTTTCTTTCGGCATTTTATTGGTACAAGTTAACGTTTAGCGTTTTTAATAGCGAACCGAGAGATTTACGGGCAACGTTCCGTTCGCGTTTATAAACAGATTAATTAAAAAAAAAATGCGTCCATATACGCGGACGTGCACGTTAGGCACAATGCACGCGGAGAGTGCGTTCGGAAAAGAAGGAATATAGAGCGTATTTTTGGCAGCGCGTATAAAAAAATCTGTCCCTGACTTTGGGATGGCGGCTGCTCGCACGCCTTGGCTACCAGAGAAAGTTTTCCTCTTTCCGATATGGGCGAGTGTGTATGTATGCTTTCGTAGGTGTAAGCATGTATATGTAGACGTTGAATGTTGTTATGGTTTCAGATACACACATGCATAAGTTATTTTCTATGCCTCGATCCACTCCCTGAGTTGTTGCAACAGTGCTGTTGCGCTTTCCTAAAAGCGTCGGTCCATTTGACTCCGGAGAGACACGTGGCACTATTTTCAATCGCATTCGAGCGATGCACGTGTAGCGAGTGGGAAACTGGAACTGAAACGAGAGTAGAGTCAGTGGTGCGTTATTAATTGTTAAGAAGAATTTTCTTATTGTTCATGTCACATTTATGGAGATATATATAATTACATTATTATTTTTTGCCTATTTTTAGCAGGTAGTAGCTACAACCAAGCAAAAAATAATGTAAATTACAAACAAACATTTCTGTTCAATAGTTTTTAAAACTCACTCAACAAACAAGTACACTGAGAGAAAAATCCTTTTCATTTAAAAGGAATTACATTAAACCAAAAGTTTTTGCGTTTTCTATATGGCCAACGTAAATTGATGTTTCTTTGAAAAGGAATATAATTTTAAATTCATGCATTTCTTCGGAAATAATATATTTTTCGTTAAAACAGTTTATTCTTTTAAGTGAAAGATATTGATAGTTGATTCAAGTCCTCTTTATTTTGAACTTGAAAACTATGCAGATTGGCAGAAAACCCTAAGCATATTGATTCATGAAGTTTTTTCCTTTTCTTATAACATTTATTCATTTTAGACTTAAGCGTAAACACAACAAAATGCCGTAATCATTTTCAATCGAAATGAAAATGAATTATCTCCAAATACCCATGCGCTAAGGAGGGATTTGCCGTTAGAATGTTGTAAATTCTAGTAGTATTAGGAGTTGGTCACAGTGACCATCCTAGCACTCTAGGGTGCCGTTAAAGAAATCGTCCTTTCAATGACGATGACTTCTATCAGATGTTGTTCTGGTAAATGTACCAGATTAGTATGTTACGATCGTAGTTTCCAGCCTATTTTGTGTGAAATATTATCTGTTACTGGAATGAAATAGGAGATGCGCTATTTATCCGACAATTTCTCTACTACACATAAGGATATCTGCTCATCTGCTGTATTATAATGGGGAGAAAGCTGTTATACGAAAATGAAATGCGATATTTATTTTTACTTCCATGTAAATATTTAATTAAATTAATAAATACTGCCCTAGCTTCAAATAAACCTACTAACTAAATTATTTGTTTGATTGAATATAGAAATATTTTTAATATTCCTAAATCAAATAATAATTTAGTAACTGTAACCAAATGCATGAAAAATGGTTGAAAACAACAAGAATGTTTTTCCCTTCAACCTTCAAACACTATATACTGCTGTAAAGTTTCTTGACTTATAAGTAAATCAGTATTAACTGAAAAGATTCCAACTATCTCTGAAATTTCTTTAACCTAGCGCGAAAAATATTCACTTTTGTTCATTATTGTTTGTATATCTGAGACTTATGCGCGTGGGAACATAAATAAAACTAAAGTACTTCCGCGTAAAAAAGCACTCAGCTTGAATACAGGTGCTTGCATATTCCGTTATAAGGCAAAAGTTTTAAATCAATGCATACATGCGTGTCCACGCAAATAAACCAAAACATCCGGCTTTTTTATTTAAAATACTGTTTATAATTTGTTGTTAAATATGTACATAATAATGACAATATAATATGTTATGTGTACTTAAACAGAAGTTATACGGACATTATAAAATATGAATCAAAACTAAGGTGCATTCCATTTAATTACGGTTACTTTTCGTCCAAAAGCATGTAGTCAAGAAGAAAATAGTTTTCCGGTAAAACAACACGCTACTTTCAAATAAAATAAACATTTTTCTGCGAAAAGGTATCCTTTTCGTTTAACATGATAAAAATCAAAAGTTGTATATTATAAAACTTTTCATTTAATGCAATCTCTTTTCACAGTGTATATGGGTACTTTATCCCACATAGTGTTCCACTTTTATAATATTTAATTCAAAACATGGAAAGCCTTAAATTGGAGATATCAAACTACTGTCATTTTTCGACAACATGCGTATCATTCTATTGCAACACGGAGAAAGATAGATATCACAACGTATTATAAACATAATTAATGGTATTAACTCGGGAACAATAATACATTATTTAATAAATAGTATGCTTTCATATATTACTGTTTATTATAAAAATTATACAGTCTAATATAATTATAATATAACTAATTACAAACAATTTTCCTGTGCTTATTATTAATAATAACGAGAATATAATAAATCGGTCAGTTGTTATTATGTACGCCCATGGAACGACTTTAGTTACCTACCAGCATTCGTCAACGAGTAAGGGAAAAACCAAAAATAATTTAATCCTTCACACTGAATAGTGACAAAATTTTAAATAATCAAGTGCTGATTGCAAAATTAGGATCCAGGTGTATTTGCAAAACAATATTTTTGCATTTACGTATTCATACGAACGACTTTTAAAACAACTTGACCTTTGATGTTCAAGTTTACGTAGAGAACACGATAATACGTTGCTTTGTTCAAGATCATTCCGGACTACATAAACATCAAACTGATTTCCTTATCACCAATAATTAGTGTAAAATTAGTAAGATTTAATTAAATATGAATATAAAAAACGTTAAAGATTTTTATGTAATAGTATCACAAAACCAGAGATAATTCTGTCAGTTATAATAAGATATTATTTTGTGCATACAGCAAACTCCTTAGCCGTCTCACTTTTGATCGAGGCATTGACCGACCGGGAATTGATGGTTTAAACCGAAAATACATTATTTATTTGTGAAAACAGCTATTCCTCCCACCTAATTATAACTATTAATAAACACCGCTTGGATAACATGTCAGTTTAGTGGCCGATTGATGTAAGTCTGGTTAAGGAGCATTTTACTACAAGTATTTAAATTAGTGTTGGCCGTGTCGTGTATAACTTTTCATGTACTACTAAAAATATGTACTCCGTATATAAAGCTTACATTGTACGCATCGGTGGATACATGAGTGGTACATAGTGTACATTCTTTCGCAGTATACATAAATGGTATGAGATTCCTTCATATGAATTACTTGTACAGATTTTGTACATACATGAACAACGTATGGCCGTCAATGAATACAAATTCGTATCGTAAGCACTCCATGAATACAAACTTTAACTTATAGAACACTTGCGTAGTAAACAATTAACTATGCACAGTGTTTTTAGTTTAATACATTTATCCTACGAAGCGCGATAAGAATCTATTGTAACTTATTCATTTTAAAATTCAATTTTTTGAATTTTCATTTTTCGTTTTTATGTTACTGTTGTGCATTTTTGTTGTAGATAGTGGTGTAGGTGCATTGTAATAAACAAATATGAATAAGACCTATATACCATTTATTTTATATTAAATGCCTGTCTGAATTTAATAGAATTTAAATCGCATTTTTTGTACCCTATAATATGATATAGTTTAACTGACATATTACTCGTAGAAATACGACCTTCAGAAGAATAAATGTATACTGTAATTATTATAAAAATGTAAAATTTAAATTATAATTATTATATAGACATGAAATTATCCTAATAAGAGAAATTCATCTAAAGATTTTTATTGAAAGATTGACTTAATTAAAAAAACATAGGTAATAATTCACTTAGAACCGTCAAGAAATATTAAGTATATATTTTTCTATTAAATATGTTATATTATCATTTAAATTTCATTTCTTTTCAATATTGTATTTCCAAACATAATTTGATTTGCAAAATAATATTGTCCTTAAATAGTAACAAAATTTCTTTTCATACCACAAAGACAAATTTATTTATCACCAGAAGGTCATTATTAATCTTGTTATTAATGCTGTGCTAACAATATCGACTAAACAGTTATTTAATTCCATATCCTACTAAGAAAGAATCAATTAAATCATAAGGGATTGAAAATATCATCAAAAGCATGCATCAGCTAATTTCATACTGACTGTCAGGGAGCATTTGAATCGGTGGCGGTTTCTCTATTGTTGACAGCTTTGTGAAACCTCCAAAAATAATAATGCAATGCACCTTGCAACGCAGGTGCAATATACGAATAGATCTTTATTACATCAAATCCTACTGACTGCGCCAATTTAAGAAGAAAAACGATTGCTATTGAAATTACATATATTGTTTTCAGCGTCCTCGTTCCAAATCACATTCTAAATTGATTATCACTGGAAAATAGAACAGTTAATTGATACGTTCATCTCAATTTGAACGCGGACCTTAAAACAATCATATGTCATTATAAGCTGAATTCTCTCCCTAGCGAAATGGACGATTCCTTCAATATTCCGATATTACCTTTTTATGGGCTTTCGTCTCCGTATCGTATAAGCGCCGTCTCACCTTGATCCAATTCCGTCGTTAATCATCAATAAAGTCCCGGCGAGCAGCAGAAATTTTAATTCGCCGACCTACAGGCCGCCGCCGCGATATCCATATTACACAGCTATCTGGACTACGTATTGTGTACATACGCACACACACAATGTATGAGTGTATTCATATCAATCAATATTTCAAGGAAAAATCGGTCACCTTGTTATTTTACATCTTCCGTTTGAAGTAAACAATGCAATAAATGGATATATGATCTGTACGTATTAACTAAGTTACACGACACGGTTATTTCAAGGGCCGTGGTAAATAAGTTACTACTTTTGAATTAAATATCATACGTCCAGCGCCTCCACCTTCTTGGAAATCTGTGATGTAGGTGGCAATCTGGGGCGCAAGGGGTATGCCTCATTCAAACAGAGGTATATTAAAGTAGTTTCATTATCTAAAAAGAAATAAGTTGAATATTTACCAAATTTTCATTCTCAACCAAATTAGGTTGCAGATTTTATATTATATATTTGGGGTAAGGGTTACAGTACTTAACATATTTAGGTTACATTACACTTACATTACATTTACATTACATTTACATTACATTTACATTACATTTACATTACATTTACATTACATTTACATTACATTTACATTACATTTACATTACATTTACATTACATTTACATTTACATTATACATTACATTTACATTACATTTACATTACATTTACATTACATTTACATTACATTTACATTACATTTACATTACATTTACATTACAATTACATTTACATTACATTTACATTACATTTACATTACATTTACATACTTTACATTACATTTACATTACATTTACATTACATTTACATTACATTTACATTACATGTTACATTACATTTACATTACATTTACATTACATTTACATTACATTTACATACATTTACATTACATTTACATTACATTTACATTACATTTACATTACATTTACATTACATTTACATTACATTTACATTACATTTACATTACATTTACATTACATTTACATTACATTTACATTACATTTACATTACATTTACATTACATTTACATTACATTTACATTACATTTACATTACATTTACATTACATTTACATTACATTTACATTACATTTACATCATGGGTCGATTAATCGTCCCGTCTATTATGGCCACTGGAGCCTATTCTAGAGCGGATGCTATCTTATAGTTCATCCAGCAAGTCTAGACTCCTTGAGAAACTCAGAACCTTGTCTTGAATCTGTAAAGACTGAAACAATTACTGTCACTTTTGCGGTCAAATTCAAGTGTTCCTTTGGTTCTGACATGATGGCAGGTTATGGTCCTTAAAATTGCTTCGCAGCACGCTTTTTTCCTAGGATATCCGCTTCTTTATTAGAAGGATCATACCTTGAGGCGTCTCTTTTTTGTATTTTTGCATTGGGAGGCAAATAAACACAGTACTGTTATTATTAAATAAAGTATCATGAACTTTGATGCTTCACGTCAATAGCAGCTCACAACCGCTTATAAGTTTCAGTTATAAAAGAAACACAACGAGATATTTCTATTTTACAATGAAACATGTATAGTTTCTACAATAATAAACAAAAATGTGTTAAACCAATGCAAAATTGAGTTATATATAAACAACAATAAATTAAGTTAATACAACCTATAAAATGTTAACCTAGAACAACGTAGTATTAAAGCAACCTTCAAAAGATACCTTCAACACTTTGTTCATTTAGGCTAACATTTTATGGGATCAATTGTTCACATACAACCCATTTTCGCATTGCTTTACACTTTTTTTTCCGTGTAGATTATTTATACAGGCAGGAAGGTTTACTGTTCTAATTGATGTTTATGTATTAAAGTAAACAAAGTCCAAGGGAGTTGCTTTATTTTCCTTCCTGAAATTGTTGAAGTTACAAATATAATTAACTTCAAATTATGCACACCAAAGCATCTAAAAACAAATATTATCGAATTATGGCTTATATGTATGAAACGATGTATCATCTGTATACAGACAGACAGAATCCGCCGAGATATTGACGTCAATATCGTTTACATAAATGATAAATAATAGTGGTCCTAAAATAGAGTTGTGGGTACACCGGAATCAACGGGTACCACGTCCGATTTATTCCTTGCAATTTCTGTTCTTTAGATGTGCTTCCAGTAGATTATAGATTACAGCTTTTATCCCGTATTTCGTAGTTCGACAGATGTCCTAAGATTTTACTTTTAATTTGTGTGCTGTAACTGTAAATTTTCTAAGTTTTATGTTTAGTTATTACATTATTTTATGACAGATTAGAACATTATTACAATGTATATTCTCTGCTATTGTACTATATATAGCCAATAAACTTCTATTTTTATTAAATTATTATAATAAAAACAAATGAAAATTAAAAATATTGATTTATGATATTTTACCTAATCAACCATTTCCATTATTTTAACAGGTATGAGTGTTACCCTTACTTATGTATTTTTTTATATTCAACATATTAGAAGTACCATGAGGGGTATACACCTAGATAGTGCACGGTATCAGCGTCTTGAGATATCTATTAGACACCCAAATGTACTTCTAAACAGTTCGCGAAATCTGCCTGCATGTTGCTTAACAAACCCTTTCCCGATACCATGGTATCGAATTCATTATTACAATGCAACAAAGATTCGAAGTATTGAATCGAAAAGTATCGGTATATTTCGAGTACTCGGTAGAATTGGATGAACCTTACGTAAAACACTTGATAAAATCCTGTAGATCGTTCGGGTACACTTGAGAATACAGAGAATGTAATGAATGAGAAATACATTGATATGCATATGCATTACTCGCACTGGTAAGTTAGACCTATCTGTAGATTAAAATAAAAGTTCTTGCATTTTTGTATATTTGTTATGAACATTTGACTTTGCAATTTATCATTAGAAAGAGAAGTAAATAACATACTAACCATTTGCACCAATTATCCTGTAAATACACACGATTCAAATGAGTTCCAGTTCCTTTTTGGAAACGTGGCATGACTTGAATGGTTAAAAATTCGCACAAATATAAATATCTGGTAACGTGTAGTATGTGTATAGCGATAATATAAATTTACAAGCGCATTAAGTCAAGGTCGCAGTTGATAATAAGTATAGACAATATTTGCCATACGTATCGCTAACCTTGCCCGATCTTGTTTGTCTAATTACGAGGTGGCCCATTTCGTATTTTCTGGCAAAATACATTTTATTTACGATATACGAACCGCTCGTCTGCTAGTTTGCTATTGTTGTTTGTTGTTATGGTTCGCGCATATGTCTAACAATAAGTCATTCACATCAGTGATTACTGATGTCTCCATCGATCCTATATACTATTTAGTTACTGGGACGGATATTAATTGAACAACAAGTTTAGTACATATACCGTGTGTGAGATACGGGAATGGTCACCCGATGACACACGAAGGTTACGCCATGTAAAGGACGGACAAACGCGTTCGGAAAACTCAGTAGCGTTGCCTACACTTGCATATGCATCTACATAGTTTTGTGAAGTCAGTAGAGAATATTATGTAAGGTTTTTAAAATTACAATGTCTTGATATTAATAATATGTAAATTATTTCTAATCGATGATAAAAAGACTTACCAAGTTTTTGTTTTATTATTTCAAATAGTTAATAACTCTTTATTTCTGCTTGTGTTATCTTTTTTTTTAAATAAAATACAAGAAATAAAGAAAATGTCACTATTACCTATTTAAATAAGTAATATAATTATATATTTTATCTTGTTACAGTGCTTAAAACGTATTCAAAATATAAATTATTTTAGCAATTCTTATCATTCTAATCAATGAAAGCCTGAACGGAGATATTTGAGTGCTGCTCAAATATAAAACAAACAGCTATATCTAAGACGCCGCAAATATGTAGAGTATTGCGAAAATACAGTTGCGTTGTGGTTCGTGTCAAACAAGTTATGTATATATGCGTCATCGCTGTGCATTGAAATATTCCACGTGATTTACGGGCGCATGTAGTTTTTATACATGGGTGTGTTTTTTCTTACTTGGCCTAAACAACTAGAGGATTTATACGGGCAATCGGGTAACTTTCTATCGACACCCGTATGTGCGTTTGCTCGCTCGGAACGCAGACCTCCTTGCTGTGGTCATAAGGTAGAGTAATAGAAGAAACAACAGAACAGCAATTGCCTTTCGCTAATCTATCAGCTCTGCTGTAATCTATTTGGTGTGCTTCATGTAGTATCCAGCGACCGTATATACTTGTATAAAGTCGCATGCAGTATAAAATTAAATACATTTTAGAAAATTTTAGGAAGTTAATTTCACACTAAAAAAAGCAGAGAACTTTACTCACTTAAATTCCACGTTATTTGGGGAAAAGTGGTGAATGCCCTATAACTGGGGTAATTTTGCAAAGTAAATGCGTTTTTAGGTAAAAGTACATCAAGCTATAGTTTAGAACTAAATACACGGAATTTTCACTGTGCATGGCAGTTTTCCTAGTAGCAGGTGTACAAATCTCATATAGTCGATCTATATACTTAATATAAACATGTTGTTTACAATGTAAAAAATTATGAAATTAAATTGAAAAACTTAATATACATCAAAAAGAATATATTTTACAAGCACTTATTAACTATTTGGTGTAAGCATTGGCAAAAACTATAAATCAGTTTTATCAGTGTATAGCTACATTGCACTAAGTCATACGCATGCGCATTGTTGGACGGAACAATGGAAGGAATTGCTGACTTTTTCACATTTACGAGTTACAGTTTTGACTGAGTTTCGTGAAGTAATTTGGTGAATTGTTATACCCGTGCAAAAAAATTGGATATTGTATACCACATAATTGAAAAAATAAACGAAAATCATACATTTTAGTAAAATAATGAATTATTAGTATATAACACACTATTTACACAAGTCCTAATGTTGTATGTGTGTATGTTTGTGGACAGAGTGATGTTACATTGCTACCTAAAAGATCTATTCTTGCTGTTTTACAGCTGGCTTTCTAATCCTATAATTCCTTTCAGATAGTGTAGGATATTAGAAGGCCCCAGATTAGGTAAGTCTCTCTCATCGATTTCACATGCTCCCAGGTGTTACACAGTGCTACGCACTTTGAGGGGAGATGGACGGGTGTTTCATCCTGTTCCCCACAAAATCTACATTCAGAATCCTTTGCAAATCCAAAATCACTCAGGTGTCCTTTCAGTTTGCAATGACCTGAAAGTATTCCTGTTAATATGCGAACCTTGCTCTTATGCAGGTTGATGCATTCTGTAAGCCTTTTCTTGTTATAGGTTCCCAGAAGAATTTTACTTTGCCTCATTCCCTCGAGATTCTCCCAATAATTATTTTTTCTCTGCTATATTTCTCTTTTTAGTTTCTTCAGTATTGTACTGCTATTTATCTCGCTTTTTTTGCAAAATTATCCTTTGTCTCGTTTCCTTCCACTCCTATGTGACCCAGAACTCACAGAAGAGTTACTTTATTCCTTTTGCGTAGCTCGTTTAATTTCCATAAGCACTTCCAGACCATCTTGGAACTGATTTCGTGTGAGCTCAGCCCTTTGATGGCTGCTTGACTATCAGACATGATGATAATCTCCTGCTTTCGATAATTCGTATCAATATTGAACCGAACACATCTTTCAATAGCGTGTATTTCCGCCTGAAATTATACTTGGATATTTTCCCAAGCTTTCGAAATATGTCGTTCTAGGCCCATATATTCCTATTGCCAGTTCCCTCTGCCGTTTTTGGAGCCATCATATCATCTCGGGGCATAAACCAAATTTGATCACCGTCAGGAGATTGAGGCCTATGCCTAATCATTCCTTCCTTGACCATCCTGAGTGTGGTTCTTTTTGCCACGCCCTCTACTATAATATGGAGAGGGATAGGGTCCCATACTACTTCGATAGCTGCTGTTGGGCATGTTCTCATAACCTCAGTTATGCATACGCTTGCTAAGATTTGCACTTTCGACAGGTTAATTCTCGCGGTGGCAGATTAGTTCTTTTGCTCCAAGCTGCAGATGCATAGGTGATGATCGGTCTCACAATAGCAACAAAATTGGGTGTTGTATACCACATAATTGAAAAAATAAGCGAAAATCATGGTAATCATGTAAAGGCCGTTTTACAATTCGTAATTTTTCTTGCGTGCAATGAAAATTGCGTGCAATAAAAATTTCTCGGAATAAAAAAATTGCGAACTGTAAAGCGGCCTTATCTAACTTATATAACACACTATTTACACAAGTCCTAATATTACTTCTTACTGTGTATTCGCAATGGTACCGAAAATTGCATTACTTTAACTGGATTGCAGGGTTTTCAAAGAAAAACACGGATGGCAGTATGTATCGTTTAAATAAGTGACAATATTACAGGTTAGAACAAATTTTGGATATATTTTGTGTGTCCGTGAGGCATTTATTATGTAGGGAATGAGTGTATATAGATAGGTTAAATTTACCTCAATAAGCAAGCACTAGCGAAATGATCTATTGTTGTAATTAAAGTAATATTTGGTTACTTAGCCTCACTATCGGTAAAGATCTGAACGTGTTTCATATCAATGAGATATTTCCTTTCATAGTAAAATATATTAAAGATGTACGGTTTGTGTGTGCGAGAGTTGATGGTTATTAACACTTACAGAAAATATGTCTAATCTAAAAACTGCTTAAAATTATTGACAGTTGCAGTTAAAAATATATCTCGATTACATACCACAAATGACGAAAACTTGCTGAATAATTGAAATTGTTTATCATCTTTTTAGGGAACATGCTGGCAGCATTTATTGGGAATTAGAGGTAAACCGTATTTAATATATAAGGCTAATGCTGTTTAAAAATTGAGTTTCTAAAAAATAGATGAGATTGTAAATACAGACGTTATTACACTCAAAGGAAAAAATGGGGACAAATACCCAAAAATTAGGATGTAACTTTTATACCTCCCATTATTGGGGTAATTTTACACTTGCAGGTAAATTACAATTAACAAAAAACAATTTATTATAAAGTAATTATTATTACTCTAACCCAGTTTCCTATATCTTTCCACATATCATATCGTTATCCAGAAAAACAGTTCTAGTCCGTAGATTTTAGTTTCTGACTCGCTTTTGGTGAGTTTGCGAACCCAGATCAGGCTAACATTGTGCGTCGAGGCAATCCAATACTAGCTTAGAATGACACTTTACAACTTGATGGTGCTTGGCCGCATGGCTATCTGATATGATACAAATTCACCTATTCGGTGTCGATTTTTAAATTCAAAATGTGAGGGTTATGTAGAAGGCATAATTTGAACCACCTTCCAGAAATACCCGATCTAAAAATCGACCGGAAATGTAAATCATACATTCAAAACTTACCAGCCGAAACAAATTTGAGTAATTTAATGCCGAAGTACATACATGTAAGCATATTCTTGTAATTTAACATAAAAAGAACTTTCTTTCACCAATTGGGCAAATAAAATCTCCATGGTAACATCTTAATAATGTCTAAAATTATGAAGAGATCAACGCGAAATTTATGTTAATACGCGTTGAACATTGTTACCGCTTTGCTTGCTTTCTGTTAACGACGGAAGCTATTATAAATTGCATGTACGTACAACATAAGTGCGGGACGTATAAATTTTATATGTTTTTTAAAATGCGGACAATATTTATTATTTGGCTTGCCATTGAACTTCACTCTCTACTCCTTGTGTGATGCAGTGAGAGTGCTTTATTTACGAGGGTTGGCGTTTCTGAAACCTTATTTTTAAAAATTTTGTATTCAATGGAAGACATTTTTCATACTTCCTGGCGATGGTACTTAACCCCATTCCCATATTTAGCAATGACATTTTTGTACATAAAACGGTTACAACTTTTTAATTAAATTCGTTCTCTAAATATACGACCTTTTGCAGTGTGCACGCACATACACACACACACACCTCGCACATTTCAAATTATTATGTCGTGATGTTGCAAGTACCTAACTATTACGATCGCCTTCTTAAACCGACCCTGGGCTTTCACCGGTCTGACCTATATTTCATTCCCATTTTTACGGCAATAAAATTGAAATAAAGTCATTATAACAATTAGGTACATGTTTGTTACGTGACCTAATCTACTGCTGTGGCTCGATAATTGCGAATGCAAATCTATCTGCCTCTTTCCCAACTCAGCGTTGCATGATGGATAGGTGTATGAACTGAAAATCTTTGCCGGTATGGAATGCCTTCAGATAACTCCGCCTTTAAGAAAACAGCTTTGTTGTGTATCTAATTGCGAGAATTGTTGGTCTTCCAACTTGAATAGTCGCAACACGCTAAGTGATATAAAATGCTTGAAAAAGGTTTCTAGAGCGGGGCACAATCGAAAAAAGGTGTGAAAATGGTACATATTCATTACAAGCAATTTTGCTGCAAGTTGAAACAATATAAAAAAGAAAGGGTATTTTTCAAACGAAGAAGCATATCAGAAATTATAGGAGAAATGCAAATCTGGAATGAGATGTCAAAGGAAGCCAGTAAATAAAAGGCAATTAAAACAAAATTACAGAAATTAAAAAAAAAATAAGATCAAATTGTTGTGGACCGCTTACGTATAGACTTGCGCAATCGTTGTCAATACTATACTGGACGACTTCCGGGTTGGAACTATGCTCTGGAATTGATTGACATCTTCAAGCTTCTGGTGTTTGCCGAATTTTATGTTGGTGCGGTAATGTTTACACTGGTAAAACAAAGTGTTTGGTGGGCACTCATGGCACGGAACATAAACATACATACTCGGGTGCTGCACTTAACTGGATCTGCCTTGCTGACCATAGGCTGGGGAGTGACCATCAAATATAATTCAACTCTGTAGAAATCCTATCCCGTAGTTCTCACAACTACAGGTGTAAAATCCAGGAATCCATTGAAATCAATAAACATCCTAATACCCTGAACCGTGATGGCGATTATCTCATACGTCATGATCAACTAAACTGTAATTAAAGACGAAATGTCTCTCAGAAACAATTGCAAGATATTTTATTTGTTTACTTATTTAGTGTATTCAGTGTTACACATGTACCTGTATTGAATACTCATTGTAAAAACAGAAAAGCAACTTATAAACAAATTAAAATGTACAAACAAATACAGTGTAAATCTAATGAAAAATCATTTGTGAATAGATATAAACAAGAAAAGAAGATTATTTCAATGGGTTCAACGGTTGATACAGAGGTCTCGGAAGGCAGTGTATCGAACAAGCTAGCTTGGGATTCCCGAGATAAATAGATATGCTATACTGAGAGTTTAGCCTCGCCTAGACTCCACTGACGAAGCGTCGTCTGTCGGGCTCAGCTCTTTTTTGCTATAATTGCCAGGAACGAGTTGAATAACATTTGTAGAAACAAATCATTCCAATAATTCCTTATCTTACTTTTTATATATTATGTATTCACTTTATGAAAATACGTGCGGATTATTGACATCTACACTTTATTTCTGCTTACAAAACGCAGTAATTTTGTTAGACGACATATATAATAGAAGTCTAAGCGATATAAATGTAGTTTTTAATTTACAAATAAGTAATAATATTTTGCTTTATAAATTTCCGTATTTATTTTATAATGTTCATAAACCTGAGATAAAATATACATGCATTTGGAATAGTGTTTAGAAACTTATTTGGTGCAAAATGAGGCACGAAACTTTTAAGTAAAGTGTATTCCATAACTGTATTCCATTGTTATTACACCAAACTGTACAGGGTGGGCAAATTTCGATGTTTTTTAGGGTTACAGACCAAACGGTAATAGATATAAGAAAAGTAAGCAGAAGGTTACGATCTCTTTTTTTGAGTTTGGCTTGGTGATCCAAACAGATTGAAGCTAACTTGTTTAGTTCCCGATATACCAGGCGTTTTGCAAAATCAGCCATTTTCTTTCAATCGTTATAAGTCCGATACCATAATATATAGAGGAAATATGTTCAGATATATTTTATGTTGTTTTCTATGAGGAATACACTGGCATGTTGCTTCTTTTTGAAATTTATTATTATACGAATTATTTGCAAAAGTTATTTTTTTTAAATTGAACACCCTGTATATCTTTAGGTAATTGAATTGCATTTTTTCCCGTCATATATCTATATATAGTTTAATATATATCTAACTCTCTAATACGTCAGAATTAAAAAAAATCAATTTTCGTCACCAAAAGTATCTTACACCGAGCGTAGTAGGCGTATGTCATTAAACGTTAATTTTATTTAATACCTTCGCTGCACTTCAGTCTTCAGTCACTATTCTAAATATTCACTTGAGATGGCGTATGAAAATTACGCAAAGTATGATATGCTAGAGTGCTTTATTCAGCATAATAATAATGCTGATGCGGCAGCTGAAACATACTTTAGCCGTTTTCCAGAGAGAAGACAGCCGCATAAAAATATTTTAGCAAGACTAAAAGAAAATCTTATTAATTTTGGTTCGTTCAAGCGACAAAGACCAAAAAAATATAACATTGAAGACTCGGAGAACACTACTGTTAGTATTATTAGCGCTGTAGTTGCCAATCCTTCTGTTTCGAGCCGACAAATTGAAGCTGAGAGTGGAATTTTTCGACGGAGAGCTTTAAACATTTTAAAGAGGCATAAATTTCGACCATATATATTCAGAAAACAACAACATTTGCAACCAAATGTTCAAGAGCGTCGCATGCAGTTTTGTAATTGGTATATAACGAAACTGCAAGATAATCCACGCTTCTATGAAAAAAAATATATGGACAAATGAAGCCCATATTAGTAGTGCCGGAATATCTAATCAACACAACCTCCACTAGTGGTCTGATGAAAACCCACATCGTGTCCTTAACGTAGGACAACAGGGACGATTTGGATTTAATGTTTGGTGTGCCTTGACATCCTATGGTATTCTAGACTACGTCATATATAATAATAATCTAGATGGTATACTTTATCGCCAAATTATAAACGAGCACGTAATTGAACAGCATTTGGACAATTTACCATTAAATGATGTTGGGCGTATATTCTTTCAACACGATGGTGCACCACCTCACAACACTAGGATGGTAACAGAATTATTAAATGCAAATTTTGGTAGTAATTGGATAGGCACTAACGGATCCGTGCGGTGGCCACCTCGCTCACCAGACTTAACGCCGCTAGATTTTTTTCTTTGGGGACACATTAAGGGTAAATTATATAAAAAGATTAGTAATGATGTGGATGACTTAAGAGATAATTCATTGAGATAATTAATGGCATCACCTAAAATATTAATATTTTTAACGCAATTCAAAGTGTTGCCAAAAGATGCAATCTATGTGTTGCCAATAATGGAGACCAATTTGAGTATTTGTTTTAAAACTTTAATTGGTTTTGCGTTTTATTGTATACGTTTGCTCGCTCTTCGTTCATGTGCTATTGTTTAAATGAATAAAGTATTCCATATCATAATTCTCATAGTTTATATGTGTTTGTAGGTATATAGATAGTATGACTATGCTTGCACTAAATAATTAATGTCAATGATCAATGACACTCGCCTACTTCGGTCGGTGTAAGATACTTTTGGTGACGAAAATTGATATTTTTTTAATTGTGACGTATTAGAAAGTTAGATATATATTAAACTATATATAGATATATGACGGGAAAAAAATGCAACTCAATTACCTAACGATATACAGGGTGTTCCATTTAAAAAAAAAACTTTTGCAAATAATTCGTATAATAATAAATTTCAAAAAGAAGCAAGCATGCCAGTGTATTCCTCATAAAAGACAACATAAAATATATCTGAACATATTTCCTCTATATATTATGGTATCGGACTTATAACGATTGAAAGAAAATGGCTGATTTTGCAAAACGCCTGGTATATCGGGAACGAAACAAGTTAGCTTCAATCTGTTTGGATCACTAAGCCAAACTCAAAAAAAGAGATCCTAACCTTTTGCCTACTTTTCTTATATCTATTACCGTTTGGTCTGTACCCTATAAAATATCGAAATTTGCCCACCCTGTACAGTATATGTTCAGGAGCCATTTTCTGTCTAAAACTCAATTTAACAGAAAGTGGCGCATAGCTCATTATCGCACCAAGCCCCTCAATTCTGCGAATGTAAATCACTGGCCAAGAAGGTTGAAAAAATTGTTTACAGGTATTTTTCACTAATGCCTACTTGAACCTGCTAAATATTAAAAACTAAAGTTGCATGTAAACGTGAGAATATTGATTTTTACCCCGATAAATCTATCCACACCAAATGGTTATGAGCTTCAATAACGTACAAAGAACAAAATCTCATGTTTTTACAGCTGTTATTATTGCCTCAGTGAAGCTAAATTTGTCACTAGTTCAGGATTTCCTATTTTAATATTACGTCTAGTATTATTGATGTGTTGTGCAACACACGATGATTCAAGCCTGCCATAACGATGTGCAACGTATTCTTTAAATCTAGTTCTGATTGCACGTTTCGTTTGTTCAGTATCAACCTTATTGTACTCACCGCACGCATTTTTTTTCTTTTCATTATAATTCGGTTTATCTTCCTGGTTACCTAAATTCTTAAAAGTGTTTCGCAATCTAAGGCATGTTTTGTTCTTTAAAAATACCATACTTTTCGAAATCATTCTTTTATAATTCATCTTCGGTTGAAAATAGAATTCCACGAATTCTAAGAGTTTGTCCCAAACAAATAAAGTAATGCAATGCAGAATGAATCGATAACTTGTGCGTCTAGTTTTTCTTCGTGAAGATATTCTTTAATTTATTCAGTGATAAATGACAAGTGACAATTTTAATATTATCGATTGAAAGTGTTTGCTTATGTTGCAATGGAACCTACAATTCAAAGTGCGTACAAAGCAATAGAGAGTCCGTGAGATTTTCCTAAGGTGCTCATTGGTCTTTTCGAATTTGAAAATAAAAAAAATATATAGGGGAGTCTAGAAGTGATTAATGACAACTAAAGTATTAAGGAAAGATAGAAGAAACAAAGAAATATTTGTCAAGTAAGCATACAACTTCGATGATCTATATAGGTAGATTTACATTATCGTATACTCGTACTGAATTTGAAGGAAGCTTTTTCGCATATACCAGAAACAATGAGATCGTTCCACAACTTTAGTGAATTGAAAGAAAATGAGAATATTCTATTGGGTAAAACAAAACGAATTGAAAAATTTTGAATAAGCTCACAACTCGAACGGCCCAGCCTTATTTTCGTTAAACAATACTTCCAAGAACGTAAGGTAATAGTTATAACTTTCTAACTAATGATCATTGCCGTAAAAGCTCTGATATGCAGAATATAAACGAAATTCAATCTGGTTCTATGATTACATGACCTACTAAAACGTACCGATATTATATACCGGTGTAACCGCACTCACCCTGCGAGGGTGAATCGAGAAGTGACAAGTAATGTGTCATGTGTATTTACACATAAATATTACACTGACCGCGTACTGGTGTGTTGTTCTATTTAATTCAGTATTGACCTAATTTACGACAAAAATAGCTGACATTGAAAATGCAGTAAACATAAGCGGTACTTCTCGTTTCTCTTACGCAAACCGTCATTAGCTACCCGATATTATAATGCGCAGTGTACTTATTGTAATAACATTGTCGTTTGTACTGGAATTCGCCTATCCCAAGGCATTTCTCTTGCGTTATTGCTAATTTATTTACACTTTTTTGTTTAGTTCAGTAGACTTAGGTAGTAATATTTATCGCACGGTTATCTGAAGCACCACTTACACAATTTGTTAAGTAATGAGATTAGAAGCTATAGGTACATAAAATAAAAATTGAATCAGTTCACGGAGATTACCGCAGTTGAATATTTCAAAAATGCATTTCTTGTTGAATCAAATAGCCCAAATCAGGCACCTTTTGATCTACCGCAAATGTAATAATTTTTCAAACTGGCTAATTAATTGCAATAAGCAAGTGAAAAAAATTAGGAATCCAAAAGAAAATCAAGAAAATTTCTATTTTCTAATATCTGTGTGATTGTCTTCTACATTGTTTCTAAGCAGGTGGATGCTTAGTTATGAAACGCTAAATAACTGCAACTCATCCTAAGTCCCGTGCTCCACGGGTAATAAATAGGTCAGCTATTAGTTGCTATTATGTTTGAGCCCGTGGAACGACTTTAGTTATCATCCAGCATTCGCCAAAAAGTAAGGAAAAACAATAGAAAAAACCTTACACCGGGAAATATAAATAGTTCCAGGTCTTGTTACTGATAACCAGCAAATTATTATTATCCTTCTGAGGTTGGAAGAGGCAATCCTCATGTTCCTCACTTCCGACAGTCGCACACTGGCGAAATTTCCGGAAATCGTGGCCAAAATACAAAATAAGAAAGTCGTTAATTGTTTATGTTACTTGAGCTTAATTGATTCTAATGGTATCTAGGTATTACCCCCACCCCACCCTTTTATACATAAATGAAGGGCTACGTGAATATATCACTCTAAAGTTAATATTTCTAACGGATAGATATTTGTAATTCTGTAAAAGTGAATGATTTGTGAATTTAATTAAACAGGCTTAAAGTGAACTATTTAAATAAGTGAATATGGAACCTGTTGCTGGTGGTAAGTATATCATTTTACACTAAATACATGCTCAAATTATTTACACAGTATTCTTAAAAGTAGGCGTACTTTAAATGATTGAAAGAATATCTTTCTTGTGATTTCTGTTAAGCTAAAAGTTGTCTATTGAACAAGATCCAGCGATGAATTTTGTGCTATATTATACCGCTATATTATACCTTATAAGGTATAATATAGCAATATATACAATGAATTTTTTTTTTTAAAGGGGTGGTAACGCCTAAGCTATATGATTAGCTTATCAGGCCCCCTCAGAGCCAAATCTCCCTCCTAATCAACATTACGACCCGGAAAAAAACCGATTATCGTAAATGACCAGAGCGAGATTTGAACCCCGGACTCCGCACTGATAGCCAAGCGTGCAAGCCACTCGACTACCAGCCAGGCTTAAAAATAATAGCTGCGGTAATTTGTGGTCTTAGGATATTTTTAATTTAGAGGATATCTAAGCATGCTTTTTCTTTACAGGCTCACGGTCCAAATATGTTACGTTAACCTGCAACGAATTACTTGAATTTCTAAGGAGCTGGCTGCCCTTTGGGCGATTTCAAAGAAAAGTTTAATTATGTATATGAAGAAGTAAGGAATGTTATAGGATGTGATACATTATCATCGAAGTGAAGCAAACTCTGGCGCGTTTATTTCCCAGTGTAAGAGCATATGGGCTGCAGCGTATAGAAACATGCAAACATTTTGCAATAGAAATCAATTCTGAAAAACATGAAAAACGTGCTAGACCATCTACTGATTTTTCTAAGGGTAGTGAATGATCTAAATGGAGAAAAATGCAAGGATTGCGAACTGAATTTAGCTCCGAAGAACTAAGTTATGCTGCTCGAATGTCACTTAAGGCCGAAGGACAATTAGATGCTGCAAATGTATTAAAAGACATTACAAGTGGATCCGTTAATAGTGCACAGAAATACAGGAAAGCCTAAAATAAAGCATGTGTTGTAACATATTCTGCTGACAAAGTGTTGTCAATATTTGTCGAATCGAAACTTATAAAATTTCAATACAATATTATTACGAATGCAACTCGGGGGTACTGTACATAATTACTCGTATAAATATTATATTTCATATTTATTATATCATTTTTAACTTCTCAATGTCTTTTTATCACGAATAGTTCAAAATGTACTTTGATAAACAGAAATATTTATTTTGGTAACGATTTCTGGAAATTTGGCCAGTGCGAGTCGTGCCGTTTTCAGGTAGCTGCTCCGTTTTTCGAATATCATGAATTAAAATTGAAACAACAGAAGGATGGACCGGTGTAATATAATAGAACATCATAAACCTTTAGTGAACCACTTACGTGGAACACCATGTATGTATGTTTCAATACCCCTATCACAAACAACAGAAGCCGCCCCTGAAAAACCCTCACCCTTTGGCTTATCCGTACAAAATTTTAAACGTTCTCCAAAGGTGCCTATTAAACTCTCAAATCCTTTTTTATTCTCTTCCTTACGAAACTTAAGCAGATAGTCAGATGATCGCAGCTTTTGCTCAAAAGCACCTGAATGAATCAAGTTAATTTCTTTCTACAATACAAGCAATAGCAATAAGTAGCGTAAATAAGGCGCCCGTAGGCTCTTCAAAGCGAGGGCGCTTCAAAGATTCGGAACCCCCTCCACATATTAACAGGAATCAAAGATTTTATTGAAAGTTTTATGCATGTACAGGGTACGAAGATTGGATCTTTGATTACAGTTCCTTACAGAAGAAAAATATTTTTTACAAGAATTTGATAAAATTCAGCGCTACGCAATCTGGAAATATTTTCGGCTGTACTAGTATTCCATTTATTAACGATGTGATTAACCATATTTGGCTGTCTACTAGTTTATGTGCTGATGATACTAATATTGTTATTGCTGCCTCTACTTTTTCAGAGCTTACTGTCAGAGTTGACAATATCTTTAAGAAAATATCAAGCTGACTGGGCACTAATGCTAAATTTCCAAACAACAAGATATGTTCTTTTTTGCATCAACTGTAATTTTAAAGCTCCAGGTATGATATTTGATACTAATTTTGTAGTGTGTTAGAGGCTGTTACCCCTAACAATATTTCCATCATTGTTTTTGATACAAAAAAAATGAAATAATCAACTGATATAGAGATCTGCTACATCATAACTGATGTAGTTCTTGTTTCGATTTGTTTAATCTTCGATTGTGGTGCAATACTAATTTTTTATCATTCTACTTTTATTTCTAAAATTAGATACAGTTTGATACACTGGGGTCACTGCAGCGATATTCATAGAGCGTTTGTATTGCAAAAGAGTTTTAATAATTATTTCTAATTTAGGTTGCTAGTTGCTATCTCTGCGCAAAAGATCAAAATTAAGAAATGGTTGGCTGTTTAGTACTTGTATATTTTAAAGATAATTTGTTTTGTTTTTAAACACGATAATCAACTTGGTGTTAGCAAATACCACGACTATAGTGCAAGGAGTGCCAGTTATCTTTTACCTTCTCGCCGTATTACCACCTTCTTTCAGAAAAAAAGTAAACTTTCCTGATTAAAGTTCGCTAGTAAATAGTGAATAATGCTTAATTATTGAAGAAGAAAACGCATATTTTGAGTTGGGTTAGTAGCTCAATGGCCTGAGGAAAACCCAGTTTAGGTCGGAAAGTAACTATATGAATTGTTCTATATAAGAAATTCAACTCAAAATAACTTTTTTTTGTCTTCAATAACAAATATTTATATGTATTGTAGTTAATTGTTAGTGAAAATACTACCATTGGTAGAGTAGTCCACTATAGGAGTAACTCTGGCAATGGAAAGCGTTTATGTACCTTGTCTCTACATGTTCAATATCTTAAGCATAGCTTTGATTATGAGTGTATTTCATCATGATTACCTGATATAACAAAAAACCAAGTTGACATCTTAAACTAAACTGAAAAGAAAACCACCTCTCAAAAGGACAAAATAATAACAACTTTGAACTGACAATGAGGGAACGATACTTTTACTACTTTAATACACTTACTACGATACTTTATACACTTATTACGATACTTTACGGTACAACGAACTTTTGATTTTTTGTAGAATGCCCACAACCAGTATTTATTTATATAACTTACATACTCTAGTAAATGATGAATAATACTTAATTATTGAGGTTGAAAACGCCATTTTGAGTTCGAATTAGTAGCTTAATGGCCTGAAGAACACCAAGTTTAGGTCGGAAAGTAACTGTATAAATTGTTCTATATCTATAAAAGAATCCAACTCAAAATAACCGTTCTTTTTTGTTTCAATACAAATATTTATATGTATTGTAGTTAGTTGTTAGTGAAAATTCTATTATTGATAGAGTAGTCAGCATAAGAATAGCTGTCGCAACAGAAAACGTTCAAGTGCCTTGTCTCTATACATATATCCAAAATTTTAAGCATAGCTTTGATTATGATTGTACTTCCACCCATGAATACTGATACAAAAACCAAGTTGGCACTTAAACCAAACTGAAGAAAAAACACCTATCAAAAGTCCAAAATAATAATAACTTTGAAATGAGTGAAGTATTTACTTACATAAATTTTCAGAACCTGATAGCTTAAGTAATTTCTGAGGAAAAAAGGCATACAATTTTTTTACCCTGTTATTAATATCTCTCGAAGCCGAAGGTGGCATCGATTGCGCTAATTTTTCGTACTTTGCAGTATGTGTGACAGTAGTTTCGCTTTAATTTCAGCTCTATAGCTTCAGGGGTATTTTTTAATGGTTTATCGGAGTAAAGACTTTGAAGTTTGATGAAAATTTTGTCTTATGAAGTAAATTTAAATCAAACGTAATTTTGAAAGTGTATATAAAATAAATGTCCTTAAATCCATAAAAAAGGTCCGAAGCACTTTGAGAAGGAATTTTGTTAATAACGCATTAAACAACTTCAGATGTGAATATTAGATAACTAGACATCCATGTACAAAGAATGTAACATCAATAGCTTATAAGAATTCCTGTAAAAGAGCGAAAATCTAAAAGTTTGATGTCAGTATAGGGAAACACCATTACTTACAAATTTAAAGAATTTTGCACACTACATGAAGCATATCGAAAAATTCCTTCGGTACTCCGGAACCTGTTTCCAAAGATATTTTGTAGTTTAAATTCTTTTTCAAAACATCTTTTGACAGATCTAGAAATTGAGAAATTTTATGTAAAAGTTACATAAGAAAAGGAGAATACGATTCTGATAATGAAACAAAACCGAGCCTTACATTATCCTGTAGGAGCCACTTCACAAAGCTCAGTCCAGTAAATTCATTCACTGCCCACGGACCGGATTTAGAAACTGACTCAGTAATTTAGATCGAATAAGAGTAAATTCGATACCTCAAATATCTATCAATTGTACCAAATGTATACAGTACGAGCATCTGAAGTTTAATGGCTGTGATTTAGAACAAATAATCTATTCTATTGGTTAATTTTCAAAGCGTCATTTTAGTGTTTAAATCAATTTTAATTTTCATGTAATTAATTTCGTTAATTATCAGTAATTCTTAGAATTTTTTTTATTAACATTTTTTTTCCGTATCGCGAATTAAACAGCGCCATCTAGTACTTTGAATTACAAATCTAATTTTAGTGGTACTGTAGGTTTGCAATTTAATTAATTTTAATAGTCATTTATAACAATTTTCGCTTTTCATTTTCAATTGCATTTTAGAAAAATAACACATTAATTTTCCAAAATCGTTTATTTACTTTTCGATTAAGGGTGACACGGATTAAATATAGTTTACATTGTTTTGTTGTTTTCTTTTGTAATCTTGGTTTCATTTACTCTAACAATTAAGCACTGCCGGAGCCAAAATAGACCCTGAGATTAGAGAGAGTCAAGCCGGAAACATATTCATTTATCACCAACGACAAAATAATGTTTTAAGACAAGATTTTCGTCTATGGCATGCCATCCTCAGATCTTAAAAACGTCAAAATCGAAATTAACATATAAAATCAAGACTGCTTCTCCATCTATATCTGTTATCACAATTTTCATTTGTTGTTTTATGTTGTTGGTCACATTTATTTACTGTGTTTTACTTTTGAATGTTCGTCTTTGACTTTTTAATTTTGAGGTTTCTAAGACATGAGGAAGACGTACCATAGTCGAAATATGTTGTCTTAAAATACATTAAACACTTTTTACGAATGTAAGGATGCTTACTTTAAACATACATTTCCACTGACCACATTCGATGGATTTTACCAATTTACTAGAAATTTTTTGCGGTGCAACAAAGAATTTATTTATGAAATTCTGAACATTTTTGCACTTCTTCTTAGTAGGAAATAATATCTATTTAAAAAAATCAAAGTGATAGTGATTTGCATAATTTCCGGAAATTCCTTCTCCTTAACCAATAAATTCCATGCAAAGTTTTAAATCAACGCCAGCAGAAGATTCATGCTCATATAGAATCTTTATGCTATTAAAGACGGCACTTAGCTGTTTTCATGCATTTACAAAAACTTGTATTTGCATAAATCTAATTGTTGACTGTAACCCTATCAGATGAATTATCAATTATACGAGATCAAAATATATTCTCCGGACCTTCTACCGCTACAAACTGTTAAAGTCGGCAATTGACCCTGTATATTAAGGTGATAAAATTAGCAAATAATCAAAATGTCACATGCATTAAATATCCTCGTTTATTCTTTCATAGCATAAAAATATAATTTTGTGATTGTAATTGTAATCAATAATCTTGGAGAATCATTTGTCAGACAGCCGTTAATGCGTAAAGTAAACAGTTTGTTTCCTCTTGTTCTGGACGCTGATTATGTGCTATGTACACGAACCGCTCGTACTTACCGATAATTGAAAATATTAAATAAATTTATCGCGGCTCAAGGCTGTCCGTATATACACTCATACGTTACATACGTAGAACGTATAACAGCTAAATTGTGTTTGCTGTTAGTGTCAAGGAACAAGGTCAATCATATCACACTGATTAACGTAAAAAACATTCATTCCTTGTTTAAAAATAAATTAATAAAGCAGATAACTCGAAACGCAGACGTGAATCTCTCGACCGATGGTACTCGACGTCGGCGATGACGAATCCTATTTTTTTCCTCGAACAGGATTCCGATACCGCCCCTTTCCGTTATTGTTGGCTATTTTATTAATAAATAGCCACTGTCTCGTAAGCTCATAAATTGATTGATTAATTGACATATATGTGAAAAATTATCGGTCCGTACATTTATAAATAAGGACTAAATCTATACATAAAAACTCATTTTACAATTAGTTGCCAAGCATATTGCAGTGACAATCGAAAACCACACCCTTTCCAAACAAACTACAAGCGGCAGTACTAATCTGATGGCACGTAATGATAAAGGTGTCCGTTACTATTAGTTATTTGGTTTCACCTCAGCCTTTCATTCATCATTTTTTTTTTCATTTAAAAATTTTGTAATCTTCTGGTTACTTCATTTTGTTCCTTTTTAGTTCTTTATTATAATTTTTTTCGACTGCAAAGTTAATTTACACATGTGAAGAAAAGAAGAACCATAATTAAATGACATCACTCGGGCAGTAGGACTTAAGAAGTAGTTGACCATTTTATATCTACAGTGAAAGCTCTCCTTGCGGACAGCTCCAATAAGCGGACATCTCTCTTAGCCGGACAAATTTCCTGGAACGGAATTTTGGCATATGATTTTCAATGTTAAGTGCTTTCCGATAAACGGACGCTCTTATAAACGGACGCGGATACTAGATTATTTCCGCATGCAACTAAAAATCTTCCATAAGCGGACGCGAAATTCTAATAGCCGGACGATTTTTCAGGTCGTTTGCTCATTAGAATGTTATGCAACCTGTTACATTAAATTCGGTAATTCCCCGTTTTATATGAGATGTTTCCCTTTCATATGTACATTGCTAGATATCGCGTGTCGAGCGTTGTAACCAATATTGCAGTTATTTTATTAATATAAACGTAAAATGGCACCGAAAAAAAAGAATGCTTTCTTTAAAAAATGGAAGTTGTTAAGGTTTTAGATAAAGAAAGAGTTTCGGTTCGTATTTTGGCAAAGAGGTTTAATATTGGGAAAACGCAAGCAGCTGAAATAGCCAAAAGTAAGGAAGATATCAGAAGTAAATAGGCAATCTGGAATCAATATAAACTTGAAGAAGTAGTAATGACTCAGTAAGAAGCAGTAGAAATTCAGATATGTATTCAATATCGAAATTCATATCGTGAAGCTCTAAATTATATTTCTATGTTGAAAGAATTTCCTAGGTATGATTTCACCGCATTTCAACACTTAAAAATTGGAAGTTATTATGAAAATTGCCTCCTTCAGTAAAATATGGCGAAATTCCGTCAGACTAACATTTTAGATTTTTTTTTCAAAAACCCAAGGAATAATTTTTTATTATTTGAAAAATTTATGTACTATATATGTATGTAGTGTTTATGTTTATATATACGTATTGCTGCGAACTGATGGTACCAGCATATATGAAAAGTGAAATTAAAAAAAAATTAAATCAACTAGCTCAGTGGATAAAAATTTGAAAAGGGGCGCAAAAGATTCTTTGATCTCAGGGTTACATTCGCAATTAAACTAATCTTGAAAAGTAAAATGTGGGCGTAAGTAAATTGACTATCTTTAATTATTAAAATTGCAAAGGTTGAATTCAAAATAAAAGAATAGGAATTTAGTATGACATTTACAATCATTGATTTTTATTTTTATAAAAAAAAGAAAAAAAAACATTACATTACAAATTGCAGTAAAAAAATAAACCATGGACTTAAGGTCCTGGACGAAATAAAAAAACTGCAGGAATCTACAATTAAAAAGGACAATGCAAATCCTTTATCAAACAAAAGACAGATTTGTTCTAGAAGAAAATCCAGATCGCACAAAAAATCCACGTGGTCTTAAAAATAACAACACACTAAAATTAATTTAAACGTGGACAAACAATTGTAATAATAATATTAAATTGAAATATAATACCAAGCACAAAGCTTCTTTTCACCTAATCCGAGGTGATTAATTACTCAAAACTAAAATTGAAAACTACGAAACGGAAAATTAACCTCTTTAACTAAAAAAAAAACAATTTCTTCTAAAACAAATTACAATAATTACTGATCTTATATCCAAAATGCGTACAATTAAACACAACAGCAATAATTAATGAAAAGAGTTCCTTGAAAGCTGATAAAATTCAAATAAACCGAATTACATTTTAAAATAAAAATGAATTTACCAAAAATGGCATCGAAGAAAATAAACAACATCTACTTACCGGTAACTTTCAAAGAACTACTTTTTGAGAGGCCCTACAACGCATACATATATAAAATTATCTGCGTGCACTCGCAGCGCATAAAATGCAAAGGGAATTCTCTTGAATATTACAATGAACAAAATATATATACAAAACTGACGAAGGCAATAAGTACAAATGACTGAAATTAATATAAACAGCTGAACAATAAAATACTTAAATTCATCAAACAAATCTATTTAACAAAAATCTTACTTAAAAATACAATATTAATTTCTGAGAGAATTTGCCCGACGCATCGACAAAGATTGATCTCTAATAATAACATAACACCGAATTTATAACCCCCGGGGTGCCAATCCACAGCAGTATGTACCTATTAACATTTATATAAAATAAATAGGTACATACTTTAAAAATGTAGCGTATTTCCTATTTCTTTTCTCCGTATTACTATAACATAAATCATAATGTATAGTACTTATTTATTAATTCTTAATTCTATCCTTTAAACGGACACTTCCCATAAGCGAACAAAATTGGCGGAACCGTGAGTGTCCGTTTATGGGAGCTTTCACTGTATATATTGTTATGGAGCGATTATTTAATATTCTACTATTATTTAAAATGTCACTATTTTATTTAATTATATTTTAAAACTTATTAGATATAATAAAAAAAGGATATAATATGTAGCAGCAGACAGCTAGACGATGTCCAGGTGATGTAGGTAATCTCTGCATTTGGCAGGTCCTTCAAGGATTTTTCCTTTAGAATTTTCCCTTCAGGAAGCAAGATGATCAGCAGTGATACACCTACACATCGAAAATGAATATTAGAATTTGTATAGTATACTATTACAATAGCTATTGACAGATCAAATTTGGATCCACCTTTAATTCGAGTGAACAGTTTTATTTCTTTTACAGAGTATTTATTTCTGTAAATTTTTGTTTAATAATGTTTTTATATGCATTGGCAGTCCATTTGCTTTGATATGTCAACAGACAGACATGGGAATTGCTGGAAATTGGATTCACTAACCGAACCTCTTTCGAGGCAGACATATTTCTGTTTGTTCTCTTAAAATTTAACGGTTATTTCCATAAAATCCAATTTATTCCAAATTACGACCTAAAAATAATTGTTAATTGTTAAACAAAGTTTTCACATAAATTTTATTCCAAATTACACACGATTTTTGGGTAATTTTTCTTCAACGACGATTTTCCGAGTAATGTTCCTGTCCTGAGCGACCCATCCTCTCTGATCTGAAGTACCTATCTTCGATGTACCCGAACCAGAGCCCATATTCCGACCTGAACAGTCCTGACCACCGATGATCGCAGAATTCGGTCCTGTAAAAAGGTACTCTCGTCAAATCTACCTAAAAAATAAACGTATTATTTCAATTCTAAATCTAAATTGAACTGTACTTATAAGAAATTTTATTTAATCCGTTCTGCTAAATTTTGAGGTTAGAAAATCGTTTGTAACATAGCTAAGCGGTCTCCAGTTACTTGGGGAAATTTGTGTAATTAGGTTTATATGTATTTGTTATGTTTTTACGTTACGAACCAATATCCAGTGATTTACCATCAAGGTTGGCTACTCTGTTTCACACGTTTATTCAAATCTAATATAACTCCATTTGAACGGTCAGAAAACGCGGGATTTTTAAAATTTATTTCAAAACGTATTTAAGTAAGAAACTATGAATTTGAATTGCAAAAAGATGGAATTATTTAATGAAACTTAGTGGTATTAATTAAACGGACTCACGGACTCACCTGAGATTATTATCCATAGATTTATGTCTGATATTAAACAAGTCACATTTTGAATTTTTTTTAATTAAATAAAATCACTTTTATCCACTATTAAATGTTTATTTTACTTAATAGTTTAAAGCTATTGAAGGCATAACATTATCATGCCTATGAGAGCATTTAAACTGGTCTTAAACATTGAATTTGAGGGAGAGGACAATTGACAACATCATCCTACCACATCTAGATGCGTACTGAGTTAAATATAAGAGAGTTAACGAGCCATTCAATATTTTTTTTATGTCACCGCCCCTCGATCGGAAATTTCTTGCCCGGCATGCCATCTGGCTGGTGAGACAGAACATTTCTAAATCAAAATTATAAAAAATAGATGACACTGGTATATATAAAACTTGATTTTTTTTCTAATTCAATTAATGTATTTCTTGTAAAATTTATTTTTTTAATCCGGGCTGTATGCTACTGTGTAACGTAACAATATATTAGTTCTACGGGCCTTCAAAGCGCATGACTTAAATTAAGTTCTGCTTTGTGGTCACCTTTCTGTCCTATATCCCCAAAGCCCTTTAGTCTGCTGTCACTACATCTAGCCGTTTCTCTTTCGGTCTACTTCTTCTTCTTTCACTACTCTCTGGAATGTCGTGTGTTGTGGGATCCTGCTTACATGTCATAACGATCTCGCT
This sequence comes from Protaetia brevitarsis, assembly GCA_004143645.1. Taxonomy (NCBI): domain Eukaryota; kingdom Metazoa; phylum Arthropoda; class Insecta; order Coleoptera; family Scarabaeidae; genus Protaetia; species Protaetia brevitarsis. Next base: position 88,996 of record RXPK01002498.1, read on the forward strand.
GCTCTTCAAGCGCTTGCTTCTACCTCTTATTATATATTCTTCCCTACCGATTTTTGCATTCATATCTCCGATACATCGTAGTTCATCTTTTAGGTCCTTATCCTCTGCGGGGGCGTGAACGTTCACTATTCTCAGCTTCCTATACCTTCCTTGTAGCCTAATATTCTATCTGAGAATTGTCTCTATTTTATTACTGCTTCCTTCAACTCGTCATTTATATAAGATCTAAGACTCTAAAATATCTTCCCTCTCCATCGCTATTAGTGAAATTGTTTCCTTCTATTGCACTTATTCATACTTTTTTTTTGCTTCGTTTCTTGCAGTGCATGCCAGGTTGCTTTTAATTATCTTCTTCCTTATTTGGCTTCGCAATATTCTTCTTGTGTCTTCTACCTTTTTTGTCGCTATATCTTCATGTGCAACCCGTTAATTCCATGTCTCTACTTTCATTTCTCTTGGTTTTCTTTTTGTTTGTTCTTATTTTCCCTTGTCCAATAATTTCGTTTAATGTCACTTGCTTTTTTCTTTGCCATGCCTTTTTTGTCTAATTTGTGTAAACTCTTGTCCTTTCTCATTGTCCAATTTTCTGTCAATGTCGCCTGCTCGTTGTTTTTACTAATTGCTCTCTATTACTCCCATTGCCTCCTTATCCCATTCGCAGATTTCTCCGTTAATTACTATTTTCTTGTATCTTACTTTTACTTCGCGTCCCTTACTTCGTTCTTCCTTCGCGATACTTTTTAATTCTTTTTGGACGAATCTTTCCTCTACTGTCAAATCGTTGTATTTCTTTGTCCCTTTCAATATACTTTTTGCTTTCATTATTTCCTGTTTTGCTTCGAATCTTTCCAGTTCCTCTTTTATTATTTGGAATCTTCTTCCTCTAATACTGCATGCTGTACAAAAAATTAAAATTATTAGTATAGGAGAAATAAAATTTAAGATAAATATAAAAAAACATATTATTATTATTGTCGTGTATTGGGCTAGACATTGTCATTGTACAATACATAAATATATGTATATAATATAAAACCATAAAATATAAAACAATAACTGTACAAATGTTTGTATGACATGGAGCTTAAGATATATTTAGTCGGATATTTATTATTCACATAAAATAATATCTGCAAATAAACATGCATTGCTAAACACTGGACACAATAATTGTCGGTAAAATACTGTTATAAAGGTAGATATAAAACAAGAAACACACATAAAATCGTAACTTCGGTAGACAATAAACTCGGGGGTAAACCAAAGGTAAACAGTAAACATGGACAGTGACATGGACCACACGTCAATTGATGTCAACTGAAAACTGTAGACTGTCGATATTGCCGTAGTTCTTATGTACCTGCTGCTCACGCTGCCATCTATCGCGAACTTTTCAATACATTGCGCTCAGAACACTAGTGCTAAAACAACGGAGTTACAAACTAAAATACCGAACGACCTCGCGAATTTAACCGAACAGGGCCTGACTGCCGCTTGTCGTTTGTTTGGAAAGATTTCGTGCAGGAGAGAAGAGCGCGTGGTGTGGTTTCCGATCCTCACTATAATATGTTTGGCAACTACGACGAGTTTTCATGCATAAGTTTAATCCCTATTCATAAATGTTCACGGCCCGATATAGTGTTGGTATCGTATTAGTATGGCTCAATTTCGTAGTTTTTTTGTAAAACATTGGTACAATAAGTATGAGTGAATAAGTATAAACTGAATTTCAACGACATAGATGCCTAAAAAGTAAAAAAAAATAGTGAAGAATGATGAAAGAGAACTTCCTAAATTTCGTATGTTGTAGTTTATTTACTGCATCATCTTTCACTATCGGTTTCAGCTATGTAAAAAGAAGAATAGCTTTCTTGAGGTAAAAAGATATGTAATTATGACAAAAGATCACCATATAAAAATTTTAGGTTTCACTGGCGAATCTTAAAAAAAAACTATCCACTGTGTTCCGACGAGGTCTCTAGAAAATATAGTGCGGTTACTACCATATATAAGCATTAACACTACATCAGCACTATCATACATAATATATACCGGACTTTCATTTGAAAACTAGCCACCCGGAATAACTTTTAAAATACCTTGAATTGAATTTAACAAGAAAACAGATCAATGTCAATTTACGGGGGGACAAAGTTTACACATATTTGCGATCTCGTAGTTCCAACCTCTAGTGGGGGGGTGAAAATTATATCGAAAAGTTCAAATAGATAGGGGCGTTGAGTGATACGTCTTTGAAAAGATCTTGTTAAGTAACCCAGTGACGCTATCAAACAATCAATTTATTTTTACACAACCGGCTAAAATACAATGGTGCACAAAAAAACCCTGAACTGAAGGTTCTGGCCTAAAATAAAAACTGCACTTGACTCTAATTTAAAATAGGACAATGCTATTTTCTATGCAAAGCAATAACGAAAGGTTCTATTTGTTCAAGAAGATTATTCAATCTACAAAATCTTTGAATTTCTATCCACGTGGTATCACAAATTAAAATAATCTAAGCGTGGACAAATGCTAGAAATTTACAAAAATGAAAACGCTAAATGAAAGAACAATGTTTCTACTCACCCAAACCAGGTGATAGAAAAATAAAAAGATACAGCAAAATTAACTCTTTAAAAATATAAATGAGAGAAAAAACTAAAATTAAATCTTCCTAAACACAAAAAAAAATAATTGATCCTATATCTACGAAGTGTACACTTTAATACATTAAGAATTATTACAATAAAAATTCCTTGATTGACTATAATTTTAGAAGAATATAAAATTTAACAACACAATATGAATAACAAAATGGCGACAAAGATTAAAGAAATACGTGTACTCACGCCAATAGTCGAACAAGGAGCTCTTCACAAAATCCTACAATTGTTTTTCTTACAAAAAATCCCCCTCTCAAAAATCGTACAACGCAGACGTATAACATAACAACGACAATATTTAAATAGAGAAGAAGAAAAAAGGCAAGGAGCGTTAAGTTTGATGATCTTGCTGGCCATTCCATAGCGCCCCTTCATCCGATCCATTTGTCAGAAAATCTCTGATTAGGCCAATTTCGTACAGGTAGAGCATAATGTGGAGAGGCTCCGTCCTGTTGAAAAAATAGGCTTTCTTCATATAGCAACAAATTTCCATAGTAGATTTAAATACATTCCATCAGTAAATTTTCTTCCATGTATATCGGACCAATAATTTTGTCTCCAAGAATTCCGATAAATTATCACAAGTAACGCCCCTTGACTTTCTTATGATGGCATGTAAAGCCAGTAGAGTATCAACCTCAAGAATAGTGGAGGTGTGTGAACGGGTTATCCAAGAGACGTTTTAAAAAGTGTGGACCCAGTTGGAGTAGTGGCTTTACCATTGTCTTACCAATAATATGGAGCATTTTGAACATCTGTTGAATTAAGTATCTACAACTTTTAATCTTTAAACTTCAAAGCAACATAACTTGGAAAAAAATGATCCGATTTAAAAAAATAAAGCCCCAAAAGATTACTAATAACAACACCCTTTCAAAGACATATCACTCAACTTATTATATAATTTTCACGCCCGATTAGGGGTGAAACTACGGGGTCGCAGATACATGTAAAATTTGTCCCACCGTGAATTGAAATTGACCTGTTCTCATGTTAGGTATTTTAAAAGTCATTTCGGGTGGCGAATTTTGAAATGAAAGCCCATGAAATATGCATATTTGATACATACATATGTCCATACTTTTGACTCATTCCATAGTTATCCTAACTAAAGCTCATAAGACAGCGCATGCATGCATGTGCGCGATATGATTATATTGTTATTTGTCGCTCGAAAAGAGTATGAGAGAGAGACAGAGAGAAACGAACAAAACGAGAGAGCAAAAGCGCTGTGTAGACAAAGCTAACAGTAGAAGTACAATCATCGCACGAGTGAAGAGCAAAGAGGGCAGTCGAAAACAGATAATGAAGTAAATATCCGCGACCTTGGCCTTGAAACTCATAGCCTGCTCACGTGTTCGTTATCGTTACTTTTCATCGCATGAGCGCCTAGAGTGTTCGACTTCTGTTCAAAATTGTATCCAGCAATGACTGTTATAAATTATAAAGTTAAGGACCGATTACGTGTTACATGTTTATTATAGGCATTTTAAAGTGTTAAATGAGTACACCTAGATGTCAATTTGTACATCCATAAATGAAGAAATTTTTACTAATTATTTCATCTCAGAATAAAAATTGCGAGTCCAGATAGAATCGAAACAACTTTTTATAATCATAACATTGTTGGTGTCACCTTCGCTATAAATTTCCCGTAAAAACTTATGTCGAATTTCCTGGCAAATCTATCGAGTATGTATATGTTCAGTTTTGTATGCATATGTATATGTATATGAGTTTGCTTAGATGAGTAGACGTTTCAGAAATTCCACAGGAATAGGCTGCAGACGTAATAGAATAAATAATACGAATATTGTTTACCGATCCAAGGCTACGTGACGAATCCGGTGTTCACTTTTAAAAATAAATCATCCTTGAATTATTTTCGAAGTTTTGCGAAAAAAACAAGCTCAAGTGGATTGTTTGTCATCTCGCTCCTTCCAGGTTTCGACATACTGCATTGTTTTTAATTTACGGAATTAGGAGGATTTCTTTATTGGTGTGTTTTTGCTTTTAACTGTCAAGTCAATGTAATTTCATACAATGTATCTGGAGTGAACAAAATATACTTTCATTACATCCCTGTTTGAACAAATACTCTCTTGAATAAAAGCATTGAATAAATTTTCTCTATTGCGTATATGAATTGAATCTAATAAATTTTAATTGTGACAGTCAACGTTTAGATAAAATATAACAGTAAGTTAGGGTTGTCTTTCGTCGCGATGGGCCGAGTTATCATCAGAGCCACGTCACTTTTAGCAAAGCCTCAACCGCGTCCGAATCAATGACTTGACTCTTCAGCCGGCAAGAAAAGTGAAAGAAAGATTCCATGAAAAAATATGGGAGCAACGTTGATTGGGACTTTTACTTACTAAGTTCCTTTTCTGGAGATAGAAGAGTTGAAAATGGGCAAAATGCGTGGACTATTTACTACAAACAAGATTGTTAGGAAATAAAGACGTTTAGTTTTTGTTAGTTGTTGCTGTATTTCTTGCAAATCACATGAGATCATTATTCTATGTTCTTTTCTATACTAATTTGCTGTTGCAATAAAGCTATAAACACATTTGATGGAGTGCATTTATGAGCTATAAATGCAATTTTACGTTGAGAGGTTTATGAAGGATATACCGATATTTATCTTAATTTAAAAGAGGACTATTAAACTGTAAAATAGAGAAAAATAACATAAATAGTTTGTTTCATAAGCCCACAGTGATAGGCTCGACTTGGAGTAATTATTATTATTTTATTTATACTGCAATCGGTCAGTTACGGCATACACATTAACTTTTTTAAAAATGTTTTGAATAAAAGTTGTTTGAGAATGCACAGGTTATGGCGTAAAACTATTTTTATGTATACAGAGTGTTTAGTTTCTTCAGCGCGCTATGTAAGTGTCTCATTTTAAGTAGAACACTCTTTGTATTGTTACATTTTTGGATTCCTGAGCACAATTTTAAACAAATGTGTATAACGCACCATATGGTTTAAGCTAATGGTTTTCAAGATATTGACTATCAAAGCGGAAAAAAGCATTTGCAATAATTTTTTTAAAAAATATATCACCTGCATTTGTAATTTCTTTGTAACAATTCTTTAATATCACTGTGACACTAATTCAAGATGTTCAACCAATAGGAACAGATTTCAGTTCATAATATATTTGGAAAGGGAACATAAACTTTAACATTTTGAAGCTAGAAAATATTTGTTTTTCAAATATAACAACTTGTATATTTCTACGCCATTCGATGCAGATTAAATACCCCTTAAAAACAAATTTCATCCGTATAAAGTTAATTGCACCAGGGGTATCTGGAAAACCATTAATTTAAGCCATATCATACGTATTTGCTTCATATTGCGTTCAGGAATCTAAAAATGTAGCAGTACATAGTATGTTCCATTTAAAATAACAACATTACATAGCGTACCAAAGAAACTAAACACCCTGTACACGTCAAAATAATTTGGGGTCACAGCGCGTGCTTTCCCAAACCACTTCTGCTCAAAACATTTTTAAATTAAGTTAATATGTGTACCGTGACCGACACATTACAGATAGTTGCGCCCTGAATATATCCTGACATGCAAAATCATTTTATTTGAAGAAAACCCAACAAATCGCATTTTTTTTCAATTCAAAATACTAATAAATGCGCGTATCTAAAATTTGAGGGCAACATATATTTTGTTATAGTCAAAATTGGTTCCACAAAAAATACTTCACAATCAGATCCATTCTTCTACACATCATTCATTCATTTATTCACTACAAGAACGAAACAAAAGAAAACAAGAGTTTGTTGAATATTTATCAGCATCTTCAGGCTCCAAATGAAATTTATTTTTTGTTTCTTTTTCGTTTTCTTATAATAACCAAAATCATTGTCAAAACAATGAAATAAAGTTAAATAAATTTTAAAATGAATAAACAAAAATTAAAACGCATGAATTGATAGTTGTCAAATCCTTTACTTGATAACTAATAATTCATAATTTTTGACTGTTTGTCCACATGAAAATTCAATTCAACTTATTTCATTATTTTTGATACTATTAACAATATGTGTATTAATTGGTATCTGACGTATATTTTATTACATAATCAGATGTTAATTTTAATCTAGTACTTGAAGAGGATAAATGGTAATCGTCGAAACGTCGCATATTGAAAGAAAATAAACATTGTTTATTGACTAAAATTGCTCAAATTTAATAATGTATATGTGGATAGTAATAAAGCTATTACTATCCACTCTAGTGAGTAATATTTAAAAAAATAAAAATTGCGTTGTAGTATACGTTTTGATTTGTTTTTTGTGGTTAAATATGAAAAGCATTATCAAATTTTAATTAAATAGATTTCAAAAAAAAATTGTATTTAATTAAAAAAATAAAGTTATATAGTTTAATGAAATTTTTTTTATCATTAATTTTTATATTTATAACTTTGAATTATTTCAAGTATATGTTCTGCTTTTAAATTTTGTTCTTTGTTCAAAATTTTTTTTTAAGCTGTAGGATTTTTGTTATATTTATGTCGTTTTATCATGCTTTCTTTTTATCTCAAACTCATAGAAGATAACAAAATTCAAAGAAATAGTTATACTAAACCTATATGGTTTAAACCTTAACTAAATCATAAATCATCATAAATTTTTCCCAAAAAAGATATTTTTTTTTGAAAACCTGGTTGGCAAATGTATAAAATGTACCAAAACAGTTGCGACATTCCATCTTAATATGAGCAGGCAAATATAAATTTCATAGACGTTTGCGTGTCTTACTAATAATTCTCACAACTACTTCTCTCGATACTCAAGAAAATCGTGTCGTAATCGCATAGCTCACAACTTAACGCCGATTCATAACGCTATAATTGATCGTAATGTCTGGAGAAATCGTTTCAGACATCAATCAAAAGAGTTAAATGATATATGAGCGCATACATGCGTATATACATAAGTATGTACAAATAGTAATTTATCTGACGAAAAAACTTCATGTAATTACTATAATCTATATCACTATATACCGGTGAATACCACGCTTTTCATTAGCCCGAAGGAATATGCAATCTCATACGCCACTATATAATTTTGCATTCATAAATACAGCGGAACAAATTCGAATTAATAATTTGATTGTTTTGTTGGGCATGTGCAAATAACCGGCAAAACCTGATATCAATACCTTTTCAGGATACTTTTAGGACCAATTCGTTGTAAAACCATTAAGTTGTTTTGAATTAAGGTAAAAAAGATATGAAAATATTTTTTAATTTGAATGACGGCTCGAGAATACTGAACTTTTGTCAATTGTACTTATTTCCAATGTAAAGTGCTCTATTGCAGGCCGCGGGCAAATATTATAAACCGAGCCGAAGGCGAGGTTTGTAATTGCCAAGGCCCGCAATAGCACTACCCTCACATGGTTTAAATACTATTTTTTTCCCAGTCAGTCCAATTTTTAACTAAATGTCTAAAAATAAATGACACCTGTGAGTGATGTGATAGTTAGTAGGCTTAATCTGTCAAATATTTTTTGAGAACTGTCAAGTTAGCGTCGGTTTAAAAGTGTTTTTGCACCTCTATCCAGAAACATTCATTTCGCTGTACTTCAAAGCGGCAGGAAAACTACCGTTTTCCTGCCTAGACAGACAAAAATGTCACTAAAGGTTGGCCACACTAGATTCCACATGACAGACGTGTACTAAATTGTCAATAAGCTACTGTTCAACCATGTTAAGATGAACTGGTGTTTTCATTGTACTTATTATTGATAAATAGATATTAAACAAGAAAGAAAATTATAGAAAAAGATTTATTCTCGAAAACGTCAAAATACTACGGTATGTAACATGTGTGCCAACTTGTGCTGGCAACTCTCTAGTGTCAAAATTTCTTTTCTATTTTGAATTCAAAATTAAGATTTTTTCGGCCCAAAAAACATTGTGTATCACACGGTCAGAAACTCTTTTGCGAGTATTTGTACTTACAAACCGTACTTATACTCGCAAAACTGTAGTTTCTGGCCTAGTGATACAAATAACTATTAATAATAGTTTAATTAAAATTTTATACCTAATAATTTGGCAATTATCTCATAAATGGGCCGTTTCATCATGTCAATGTCACTTACTTTCCACCCTAGGGAAGAAAAGTACAATTTTTCACCCTCAAATGAGGGAGGAAAGTGCACACAGTGGGAAAAAAAACATATATCAATATTAGGGCTGTCGAAACTCATTTTCAGTCTGGTGCTCATTCAGTGAACCACCTGTTTTCTTATTACCCAGCAATTCAGTTTATTCGAAATTGGATATTACATGAAATTGAGCATTACATATTACATCTACACGAGTACACCTATTTATAAATAATAGTGACGCATGTTCACCCTGTTGCATGTTGTTTTTTTACTTCTTTTGTTACTTACTAAACAGCAGTGGTGTAAAATATACCTTCGCAACCCGCGCATGGGAAGGGGGCAGACATTTGAGGGGAAATACTATTGTTAGCAATATTGTACACATATACAGCAGTAGGCAAAGAGCCCCAGAGAAAATTCTGCGGGGCCGCCCCAAAAATTTTGCGCTAAACAGACTTACTGATCGTACTACCTTGATAGTCACAACACACTAGGAATAAACTGAAAAATGTCTGTACTCTGTAGGTTTTTAGTAGCCAATATTTAATAAAGAAAAGAACAGTTCTTTAGTGGAATATATGACTTGTCACTTAATTAATTAGTTAATTAGTGAACACACATATTAACATGCCCATTTATTTATATACGTTTTAATTAAATTTTATAGTCTTATTCAATAAAGAAAGTATTATGTTTTCCAAGACTACTTTCTCTGCTGAAGAAGACCATAAAATTTAGTCGAAACGTATATAAATGGATATGTTAATATTCACTAATTAACTAATTAATTAAAAGACAAGCCATATATTCCACTAAAGAACTGTTTTTTTTCTTTACTTAGGAATAAATACACATGACAGAAGTTTGGCAACAGATTTATGTGGAATTTCATAATTAAAAACAAAATGTGTGAAAATGTAGATTAAACAAAAACAACTTTAACCACAACCGTTGAAATTGGTGTAAATTCTTATGTTGCTGTTTTTCAATAACAAAGATGTATTTTATAATTGGTTAAAGCCCTTAAAAAAAGTATTGAAAACAATAATATCTTTTTTCTATGTTTGTTAGAAGGGGTAGAGGTTTGATGTTTTAGCAAAAGATGCACCTTGTCAGTACCTATAACATATAAAAAACGAATAAAATATGTATAAGTAGTTTTCGAAAAGTCTTTTTTAAAAATTAAATTAATTCTTTTTCACCAAAACTATGAGTTTTTTAGGACTTATATTTTAGCCATCTAGCAGACAGGAATGAAATGATGCTCAAGGGTGTTTCTCATTATACTTACCTAGCTCTAATCTTTAGTTATTCAAGAAAATCAATCAAATCTGTGGAAAATAAGCGAAAGTATTCTTAATGTTAATTTATTACTATCCAGAAGGTTAGCTATAAAAGAAGCTTTTTTATTAAATCTATTCTCGTCAAAGATTGTAGATAGAGTATTTTGTCTCTTCCAATAACTGCAGCAATTCCATATTTTATACTTATAAGTATACTTATATATGGCTAAGTCGTACGTCAACTATATATTGTGAAGATATAATTCAAAATGCACCTATTAATGCCTTATACTTATTAGATATATGCACTTGCATACACACACATCATTGTATGCGAAATGTGATAACAAAAGGCAAAAAATCCGAAGAAGAGTATCACAAAGACATTATTAGCGTTTAAACATACACGCATAAACCTAATGTATACAGATATATTCGTACATTATGTACGAAAGCGTGCCGTATTCATGCGTTCTGAATAGAAGATTTTATATGGCCGGCTGTAAAGTTGTAAAAACTGGTAGTAGTGGTGGCAGTAGTAATAGTAAAAGTAACTGTAGTACTTGTTTCATAGTAGCGCGTTTATAGTAAATGGATGGCTTATAGTATCCAATTCATGGTGAAAGGAACTAAATTTGGCGCGTAAACTCGAACTCGGGAACTTGTTATGTATACAAATTTAGCATTTGAAAGGAATTTGGAATGACTTTTGCGCGGTTATTTTGTAGACGGATTAAATTAACAAGACTTAAGCTTAAGTGTTAAACATGTAAGCATATGTATTACAAATTCAGTTGTTTTCTTTGTCATTGTCTAGTGACAAGTTTTTTTTTGGTACCTATATTTAATATATTTTTATTTGATGAGGAAATCAATTATATATATTACTGGCCTTAAATGAAACCACAGATATAATCATTATACAATATTGCAAATACGTAAGTAATTACAATATATTCAATTATTTGTTTTAAAATCTATCACAAACATTGTATTACTTGGTTATATCTTAAACCTGGTTTATTATTTTGTCATTGCTAAAGGATTTATTGTAAGATTATTGTTTCTTTCCATTTTTCTTTCATAACATTGCACTTTATGTTTTCAACCATACGGTCATTCAGTTTGACGCAGATATTTTTGTATAAAATTTAAAATTATGGGAATATAGTATAGTAACACTAAAAAATGTTTTAAATAAAGGTTGTCTATCTTTAAATTAGGTTAAAACTTTGCAGAATTTTCTAGGGATAGATTATTAAAATCAGAATTTTGTTATGTGATATACATATAGTGCACAGAACAAGAAGAACATGAGGTATTAGACATTATACTTCATTCATAATAATAAAATACGGCGAATAGATGACTAAACTAAAAGAATAAATTACCGGAATTAGAATAGCCTTATTGATGCAGAAATCTTGGTTAAAAAGAACAAAGTTTGAAAGTAAAAGTGCTTTATTGGCGAGAACATCGATGTAGTCTAGAGATTGCACCTTTATGAGATCATTTCGCAGACTTTGTTTACGTAAAAAGTAGGATAGAACCAAATTGGAAAACCGTCCATATTTGAAATCCATACGCATTAAATAGTTGAAATGGACCAGTAATTTCTCTGGCATTGTATTGTACTTAAACAACCTTTCCAGAGTGAGCTTTTGCTTTCAAAAATATAGAGAAGAATATGATGCGTTCTGGCCAGTATTGGCTAAAGTATCTAATCTTGGTATTAGTTTTTCCAGGACTTAATGCTTAATGAACAAAAATGTTTCCGGCTTAAATTTTACTTTACTTGATGGCTAAACTTAGACTCTATTGAGTACAATGGACTTACCATAGTACAACGTCACCTCAAACCAGGTGCAAACCTATGCAAACTTTGTATTTTTAATAGAATTAATGCTTTAGTATTCTTTTTTTTGTGTATGCCATCATTGTGCGGTATATTATCAATATTCCATTATAACTGATCTCTCCGCGTAAAATCATTATCGCCAAAGAAAAATATCTAAATAATGATCTAATTACTGAAACAAAAAAAGTGAGTACGTAGCTGAAGTAAAAGAAAGGAAGCGGAAAGTTGCAACAAAATATTTCATCGGTAACAACATTATTCTAACCTAAATATACACAACTACGCTGTCCACAAAAAACAATGCAGTCAAACCTATAAATGATTGAAGTGTGCCCGAATGAATGCTTTTGGCGCTATCATCCCCTCTAATATCGCTAATCCGTACGACAAATGCAGAAACGTCACTCGATTAATGTCAATTGTGTAATTTGACGAGAATCGAAAGTAAAATTAAAAGAAAATAAAGTTGGGGAGCGAGGTGAAAGACTACAGTTAAGGGGTATTATAATGACTGAATCTTGTGTATAATGTTGTTCTGATACTATATGAGACACTCTGTATTTGCGCGATATAAGAACATCGTGTAGAAAACCTACGGATCAAGTTTTTCGTTTGTTATTCATGTATACACATACTACTTTAAACTGAAGTTTCAGTTTCGTTTAATTTACGTACATTAACCGCTAGAAAATGGTACAAAGTCTACATTTGATGTCATTCACCTTTGTTTTTATCGTCGAGATTAGTTTCGAGTTCATTCAGTAGTTGTCTAACGCAGTGATTATGACACAGTAATACCAATAACATAACTTCTCCAAAACAATAAAGACCCGATACATATCTCTTGCAAGCAGTCCAGTATATCTAACGATAAATCAAACAGATTGGCAGCTGCAATTTTGATAAAGCCACGGCATATTTCAATTACTGTAACTTAAACAGGGGATATATCTATCTGAGCTGGAAATCGCTTTATGATTTGTCCGTTATTTTACGTGTTAGTATTACATACAACATACACGAATTATTTAGATCAATACTTAGTAGAGTATTGCGTATTGTGTAGATTATAATGGCGATATGGTTTGAGGCATTGTTATTAAGGTTATTTGTTGTGGCAATCTCGAAATAATAAGTGACTGCAACTGTGTACCATATATAATAACATTTTAAATGTTAATTCTCGTAGTACTATACCTTTGAGCGTGTCTACATTTATTATCGTGATAATTATTTTTATTACATTCTTAACCAAATGCACAATAATCACATTTTGACATTTTTTTTTTGCGAAAAAATGCATCAGAAAAAATCGAAGATTCTCAACATCTATTCTTCATTCATTAGGTTAATAGTTCCATTCATTTGTTCGACGCGATGCTTGTATGTACGTTTGTTTATTCAAAGCAGTTATTATATCCTCTTCATAACACGTCACTTCTCACTATACTACAGGTGAAATACAAAAGGCAGGTGTTACTTATTTACGGTAAACATATTACGTAAGTAAGCAAACACATTTATGCAAAATATATGAAATAAAATACTCACATGCGCTCTGTGGGCGCGTATTGGTCATCTTTAAAAATAATTTCGACGTCTAACAATGGTTGCTTATCCTTCATGTGTAAAATGACCGCAGTAGTTATAAGTACACATCGAAAGGTCCATGCCATGAACTCGAGCTACGTGGAACTTGGAAATAGAACGGTTTATGGCGTCGTGTGTTATCCTCTTGACCATTCAGCAAATTTGTTTTAACGTTAGCTCAGATATAATGTCATTACTTCCACGCTTTCTAGGGACTAGAGCATATACAATAGAATACATACATCTATCGAAGTCATTCATTCTATTTTAAATCAGCAAAAAGTGTCATAATTTTAAGCTAGATTCCTAAGAAACATAATATAGTTGAATAAACTTCAATTTTGCTTTACAGCACTAGTACAATAAGAAACAAAGTTTTCGCGGGATAAACGTTGAAATGCACACCATAATATGCCATATTTTTTCATATAAAAATAGTTGAATACTCATTTAGTACAGCAAGAGAAAAAACTGACCGCGGTGCTTGCTTGTAAGGAAAAAGATGGCGTGAACATAATTTTTGCGGGATATATTGTAAATATTCGGCTCTACTAAATAAAAGAAATGAACCGACTAGCAGCAATAAATATTGTAGGGAAATGAGTAATAAAATTAGAGCATCGGCTAGGGTTACGTGGGGTTTAAACGGTAACGCGGCGGGTATTATTTATAGGGCGCTATTGAACCGCAATGTTGTACGCGGGGGCGATATGGGCAGACGCGTGTAAAATTAAAGAAAACTAAAAAATTAATCGGGGCGCAAAGATTATTAACAGATTAGGGCCGCGAACGCGTATTCATCTATTTCGGCAGACGCGGCGTGTGTTATTTCGGGTATTTTACAAGTAGATTTACGTTTGAGGGAACTTAAATTTCGTAGGGATGCGAATAAATAGGGTTTGAGGTTTGATTACGGCAACGAGGAATTAGATTTAGAACCGGGCGATTTAGAAAGGCGAGTAGATATAGGGGGGCGAATTCATCCGCGGAATTAAAAAGTATTAGTTACGATAAATTTATAGGCACTTTTCGAGAGGGTTTAGAAATTTTTACGGATGGGTCGAAGGGTGAGGGTGGTACAGGGGCGGGCTTTTGTTGTTTATAATAGGGTACTGAAATACATAATCAACAGTTTAAATTAGGCGACCATTGCAATATTTTTCAGGCAGAATTAGTTGCAATAAATCAGGCAGTAGTTTATAGTAGGCGCGAATGGGAATTTATGCGGGACGTGAGAATTATAACAGATAGCTTATCTGTATTAGAGGCGTTAGGGAATTTAAAAAAATCCGACCGATTTGTTGTTAGATACTTGGGATATGTTGCGCGAGGGGGGTATAAAACTTTTTTGGACTAGGGCTCATGTAGGTACAATCGGTAATGAGAGGGGGATCAATTAGCGAAAGAGGCGGTATCTAGGGGAGATAGCTTAATTATTAGATTTGGGCTAATTTCGGCTAGTGTAGTTAAAAAAGCGTTTAGGATAAACTTGATAATGATTGGCAGAGTAGGTGGATAATACCTTAAATGGGAGGTGGACTAGGAAATTTATCGGTAGCGTTACACGTTTTAGGGAAATGAGGGTTAATTTATCGTATCAGGCGGTAGAATTAATAACAGGTCACGGTAATTTTAAATCATTTTTATGTAGAATTGGTAGGGTTAATGATTCGCTTTGTGAGTGTGGTGGGGTAGATACAGTGGGCATGTCTTATTTGAATGTCGCGCTGACTGGAGGTGTAGGCGCGGAGGTTAGGGCATTAGAGGGTTAAATTGGCCGCGACGCGAAACAAATATTAGAGATAATGAGTCGATCGAATGGTGGGAATTTTTAGTAATGTTGCTAAAGAACTAGATAGGCTACGGCATGATATTTAGATAGTCAGTAGGGTAGCACGCTTATAAATGAATATTTTATGCTCTTTAGTGGTCGGAATTGGTGAAATATAAATATTTAAAATATAAATATTTGTTAATTACTCTTGGTTAGAATAATTAGATTAAGTTATTATTAAGTACTAGAATAGGTACTGCTGTTGTTTTGTTTGTTTTTTAGGTCATCATCTTTCCTGTTCAACTTCTGAATGCGTGAAAAGGGAGCAGCTACGCGAGAACGGCAAGGCTGTCGGAATTTGAGGAGACGTGGGGGCTGTTCTCGGCACTAGAGGATAATAATAATTTTGTGGCTTCAGTAATAAGGTCTGGGACTTCTTCCAGATCCTCCAGATAAGTTTTTCCATGTTTCCCTTACTCCGTGGCATTGATTTAATGAGTATATTATAGATGATCAGTGTCTTTGCGAATGCTGGGAGATAACGAAAGTCGTTCCATGGCGCATTTAATAAAATGATAGCTGACTGATTTACAGTAGACTCGCGATTCTGTGAACTAATCACTTTTACATTTTTATCATTTTTCAAAAGTAATGTTCGTATGGTCGCGTGGCTACTGTATTATTTTTTTTATTAAAAATCATAGGGAAGTTATTTAGTTAGAGTTGGTCATTTCAATTGATGGAACCCATATAGTCTTAGAATAGGTGGCCTCTGTAGTACCTTTTCATTGAGCACGGGGTTAGGATGATTTGTAGTAATTTAGTTTTTATAAATAAAATAATAAATATGCTCTATGTTATTTTTCTCTACGGTTTTAAGATAAAATCTGTAGTTTTTTTCGATAAAAAGATGCATAAACACGACCATCAAAAAAGTCAACATATATCTATTTACCGCTACTTGGTGGAAGTATCTTTACTTTCTGAAATATTAGATAATTAGGTAGACTAAATTTCAAGCGATTACCAATATAACTTTCTATTTGATTTAAACATCTACAACAGAAAAAAAAATTGTAAAATCAATCACTCGGGGACAATAATACATTGTCTGATAAATAGTAGGCATTCATATATTACTTTATAGAAAAAACAGTCTAATATAATTATACTATAACTAATTATAAAGTTACTATTTTTATTATTTATTTTTCTCAGTGCACTATCATTATTTACTAGTCAAAAGATACGCTTTCAAAAAACTTCATATGAAATCAAACTATTCAATAATGAAATGTGGGAATACTAAATGTAAATGGTGTTTATGCGTTTATAAGAGCAATTATAAAAATTAAGGCACTTTCACTGGATATATCGTGTATATTTTATACAACGCGACAAACTGATCCATTACTGCAAAATATAGTGATATTAATAACAATAGTAATAATTCAATTTATTTCTTCTCTACTAATTAAAGCTATAAATATTAAATGCAGACGTAACATTTGCCAAATTAATTTCTGTTTTATTACGCCGTACATTTACTTGCATCGACAATATTGTTAATTTTATAAATTATTCTTTAATCATTAATGCGGATGACACCTTTGCCCTGATAACTGGTACAAATACAAAAGAAATGTGTGAAGCCAGTGGTTTAACATTAATAAAATGAATCTATTCATAACTAATTATAGGTATATCTTCTTTTATACCTTAAACTCTAAAAATAAGACAGCTTCCAACAGTAACGTGTAATCATGTTGTCTTGGAATGAAAAACTACCGTCAATTTTTGGGTTTAAATATTGATGATAATCTGAATTGAAAACTTCATTGTGTAACTTTAATTTGAAAAATCAATTCGGCTCTTTTCCAAATTAGTACTTTAGGCCATAATTTTTTTGCGCCTCCGTCCAGAAGCACTCATTTTGCAGTACTTCAAAGCGTTACTTACCGTTCCTGCCTAGTATCCAAAAATGTCACTAAAAGTTGCGCACACTAGTTTCACATGACAGACGGTGCTACTAAATTTCTATTAGCTACTGTTCAACCATGCTTAAGATGAAACTGGTTGTCTGCATATGCACCTTATATTAAAAATAGATATTTAACTAGAAAGAAAATTGCGGCAAAAAAGATTTATTCTCGGAAAACGTCAAAATAGTAACGGTATGTAACAATATGTGCCAAACTTGTACTTCAACACCCTAGTGCAAAAATTTCTTCTATTTTCAATTCAAAAATTAAGATTCGTTCGCCCAAAAATTGTTACACACGGGCAGAAACGTTTTGCGAGTATGAGCTACTTGTGGCCCGAAGGCGTAGCGATTATTATTTTTTTATTTAGCAGTATTTTTGATTTTCTTACGTGTTCTGAATCCCCCATTTGCTTTTTTTAATACCGAATTCGCATAAAACTAGCTCTAAGATAGGGTATCACAAACACATTACCCCTTCAATATTTAAATAGCACTTGTCAGCATATGTAGTTTGAAGTACAACTTATTAACTGAAACAAAATCCATACGTTATAAATGTACTCGTCACCTCGCAAGTAGATAAAAATGTATTCTGTTAACAATCACTGATTACCTTACCAATAATACGAGTAGTAAATACTTACTTCGTAATAAATCATTTAGTGGGTTACAGCAATTGTCGGGTACCTACTTATTGGTTATCACTTAGTGGCATGATTTTCCTATATCTTAATTTATATCCCTATGCTATTGTATTTATTCCCGTTGATTGTATGGATTGCATGGAGGTTAATGACCACCATTTTGAACATTTTATAAAGTAAAATCCAAATCATTTCGTTCCAATTGTATTTTGTTCCATTGGTTGCAAATTATACGCTTTTTGCTTACTGATTAAAAAAATGACTTTTTGATACTTGTTGACGTAAAGAGAATTAAAAAGACCATTTGAATAAGTAATCACAAGACCCATCTTCCCTATCCAAATTTTAAGGGTTGGGCTGTTGCGCCCCCAGGAATGATTTTAAATCGTCCGTGCTCTGTATATCTATCTATCTGTCATTCCACATGAACTAAAAAAGTTGGCTGCTCCTACCAACTAACTAACTAAAATAATATGTTAGCTGAATTGATCTACACGAGCAAACTCAATATACACATTTTAAAATCTCACATTATTTACTTCTCCATCCATTGTGACACGCTGTATATGTGTTCCATCTACTACATAATATTTCAATATTAAATATTAATAAATATTAAATATTTATTATTATTATATTAAATATTTTATTATACAGGGTGATTCTCAATATATGCCGAACAAAACTTTAATCCGCTGATTCCTAGGGTATTTTGATCATTAAAAGTTCATAAGAAATATGTCAAAATCGCTTAGTTCTAAAGTTGTACAATGTTTAATATTAAGTTAACATAACTAATGTTTTATTATAATTAACAAAAATAATTAGTTAAAACAAAATAACTTATACTAACTGTTGAAAATACCGCCCAACTGCAATACAAGCAGAAATCCTTCGTCGTTATTGACTGACAGTCCCTCTATATACTATACCAGGGTATTTCGAATTGTTGAAAAGCGCATAATACGATTTCTCAGCTAAATCCACATTTTCCAATGGCGAGTCGATATAAAAACTAATGTTTAAGGTGACCCCAGGCAAAAAAAGTCCAAAGAATTCCAAAGTCTGAGACGAGGAGGCCACGGTGTCGACCTCCCCGTCCTATCCATCGATCTGCCATAACGTTATTGTCCAAAAACCTTCGCGCACAACGAAACTAAATGCGCTGGAACACCGTCATGCCCATAAAAAACATTGTAATCCTTAATTGCAACGGAAGTTGTCCAGTGTGTCCAGTAAGTAGGGGTAGCTCCTCTCAAGAAAAATTGCGGTTTATACCCGCATTTAACCGCATCGTTAAAAAAATGGAACCTATCAAAAGTGATCTCCAAACAACTCCGCCCCACTGGACAGAGAATTGATGTGATGACGGCAGTCACTAGTTCGCTGCGGATTTTCTTCGGCCCATATGTGATTATTATGAAAATTAATATCGCGTTTCTTGAGAAAGTAGCCTCGCGGTGAAGAATATTGAGCCAAATATCAGGATCTCTGGTTGCATCCATTGACAAAAAGCTACTCTTTTGCCGGAAAATCTGCCGGAAAAGTGTCTGCACCCGTTGAATGTGATATGAAACAACAGTTGATCTTTCAATATTCTCCAAACTGTGCTTGACTAATGTTTAAACAAACGCAATTTTTCTGGTGCTATAATAGATGTTCCTCAATTTCATTTAGTACCATTCTTCAACTTGTGGAAATAACGTAGATGGTGGCCGTTATCAGTCGTCCGTTTTTTAAACATTTCGTTTACTAAGGACGAGTGGGTGAAGACGGTGCAAATATGAATGATGCGATGGTACGGTTCGGTATCTTCTTCATAAAGACGTCTAGCAGCACGCGAATTTCCATGACAAGGACCACGTAACGAAATGCAATCACAACATCTCAGCATTCCGTGAATTCATTCAAAACAGAAACTGGTAATAAACTTGAATGAATACTCTGACAACTATTGACCAAATATTGAAATGACAAATAAACCAATGCCGTCCTCAACACAATAGTTGGTTGAAGAACCGACTGTGATATTAATCGTTTAGTCATAGGTTCATAATTTATTATTAACATTCAATAACTGTTAAAACCAAAACTGGTTTTTGGACATATACTCATGATGAACTTTATGAGTTTCAAAATAACCTCAGGAATCAGCTCTTAAAGTTTGTCGCATATATTGAGAATCACCCTGTATATTAAATAAATCCCAAGTATAATTTTTTTCAACTAGTATTGAACAGACACAAATGGTGGTATATGATGAACTGTATTTCGACGTTTATCCCGTGAACATTTTGTTTTTCCTACATATAAATTACAAATCGTGCTTTTTTTTGCTTGATGTGTTCTCAAAAAAGTGAATAAAAAATGAGGTTCAAAATACATTTTCAAAAAATCAATACTTGTAATTTTGTTGACTATTTTGCGTCCATAGCGAAAAATTAAAAAAATATAACAAAATCAAAATAGGCTATAGATTCTTTTAACACTAATTAGCTATTCATTTCCAATTAAATTTAACTTATTAAATTAAAACCCGCTTTAATATCCAATTAATTTAGCCACTTATGAATGTGAAAATCGGATACGAGTGTGCGTAAATACAAAGCTCCGCATCTGAACCTCCGCTCACAAATACATTTTACCATACAAATTGTAATACTGGTAATACACGTGCTGCTTCTCCGTTGCGTCTGTCCTTCGGAGCTCCCAATGCCCTACGACCTTGAATCCGTACTTCCGGCGACCCAAGCGTTCACATCAACCTCGATAAATACTTAACTTGCGAAGATCATCCAGGACACGAGCGTATATAGGCGACAACAGAGCGTCAACGACATGCATAGACACAATAAAAACATTTTATTCAACTGTTTTTTTTTTTTTTCAACACAATCGGACAATAGAGGACGGTTTAAAAATAATTACGCATCTTCGTTTCCACCGGCTGGATATCTTCTCTCCTTCTTCCACCATTCTCCTTTAAGTATTATACTTACGTGTGTGTGTGTGTGTGTAGTAAACACTGTGCGACTACGAACTTTTCCTATTTTAAAGACTAATTGCCCGTAATTTCGAATGGAACGCTCTAATGATTAAGTGATTTACGTTTTGTATGGCCTTATAGTAGTTCGTCGGCATCGAGATAGAAAATAATAATAGTTATATGAGAAAGAAAAAAAAAGGAATCTGTGCCGGAGAAAGTGAAAAGAAATGGAACGATTTGAAAAGTGAAAGCACTCCGACGAGAGAAGAAACCTGTTTGTTGTCCACGAGCGATGTATTCCATAAGCGGTGATTATTGCCGGCATCAAATACATTTCCCACGCGTGCCAAGCCGCGATATCAAATTCTAATTATATATTCCGAAATTCTATTTTGGCGGAAAGCGTATTAGTACCACCAACACAACCAAAATAACTTTCTTCTTGCTTGCATTCATTTCTGTTCTATTTTTGTAGAGACGGCACACATCTATTTGCATTGATTTTTTGAGGTTTCATATCAATTATTTATTTGATTAAGTTTGCATGTTATCAGGTAATAAAATTGCAGCAACCTTTTATGTGTTAAAATGTGCCTAAATATTACACTCAAATTCTCTCTGAAAACTCTGCGTTGTCATCTCTTTCTCTCTCACTTCTCTTGAAAGTAAAATGCTCATCTGTATTCTCAATGTGGCGAAGTCAATGATTTCTCCTAATTTACGATGTCATTGAACGTGTAAGGAACTAGGTTAATACGAAACCATTAACGGACAATTTATGTGGTTATATAAACCTCTCGAAACTTTTTCTTTCAGGAAATAAATTATTATTTATTTCCTTGCTATCAATGCACTGTAGGTAATATTTCGAGATATTTAATAAGTTGCCATATGGGATAGTTTCATCCGCGATTATTTCTCAAAACACTTTCCTTAGTTCAACTCTTTAACCTTTTAAATGTCGCACCTCAAAGGTCTAAAAAAATACACTACTGATTTTGGTTTTATTTTCTATCTTTCTAGTAACTAAAGACAGCTATCACAATCAGATCTGAAAAGGTCGCGGTGAAACAGGTCCATAAGGCCACCTCAATCCTAATATAATCTAACTAAACAGCTAAACAAAGAGGTGAAATCTGAATCCCAAATGGGAGGTAACTAAAATGTTAAAGGAACAAACGATGTAGGTATTTTGCTAGACGACATTTTAATAGCGGACGCGATGAGCAAGAACACTTACAAAACGTGTGCCAAGGTTTACATGAACTACAACATGAAGTAGTCACATACTTAGGACTTACAATTTAAAGATGAAGATGTAGTCTCAGTGGTTTTTAAGAGCTAACAAATCATTGTGGTAAATTTTTGTTTAACTTTAACTATGTATTGTTGTATTTCTTATACGAGCTTTGCAAAAAAAAATGGAATAAGGAGCTCCAACATGCTGCTGTGGAATGTCTCCCCGGTTGTTTGAACTTTATGCTGTTAATTTTCCAAGATCAAGTTTTGGCATTGCCGCGCGCAAATTCTCACTTAGATGTAATTGTAAGAAAGGATTTAATAGTTTTGTTTGAGTATTTTATTGTTCAGTTGTGTATAGTTAATTTCATTTATTTGTACATTTTGCGTACTCCAGTATTGTATAGTTTATATGCTAGTTTTTTCTTTGCGATGCGTTGCGCCTTCATCGCACGCAGATGTAAATTTCATATATATGAGAATGTTACCTATGAGCGGCCGGCAGTTACCAGATAGACGAGCGCGTGTATTATCTTGTTTAGTTGTTTGGTTCTTGGTTACTGTTATTGGTAATTTATTTTTATTTTAAGATGTAGTTCGTTCTTTTGAAAGTTTAAAATCGTCCATCTAGCAACTCAATTAATAAGTGTTATATCGTTGTGCACAAATTCATGTAAGGCTCGTTAATAATTTTCGTTTTAGAAGTGATTGCGTTTAGAGTTTAAATTTTCCGTTTTTTTTTTTGTAGTTTTCAAATTAATTTTATTTTAATCACCTCGGGGTAGGTGAAGAGAAGCTTTGTGCTTGCTGTTGTATTTTGATTTCATCTTGATTTTACTTGATTCTCCACGTTTATTTAATAAAATTTTAGTTTGCTTTGGATTTTTGAAACCACGTGGATTTTTTGTGGTATAAGAAATTCCTTCTAGAACGAATTCACCATTTTGTTTGCTAAAGGATTTGCAGTGTCCTTTTTTTAAATGTTAAATTCTCATGCAGGTTTTGATTTTCAACCAAGACCTTCTGTCTTTTGTTTTTTTTTATGGGATTGCTTCGTCCTTTTGTCATTTTAGATTCAGTTCACAGCAATGCGTACGACGCAATTAAGAGGATTCGAGCAGGTTACAGTTTAAAAAATGCGTTGTGCTTTTAATCTTTTTACTACGCTAGAACTATCTTTTAGTTAAAATGTTTCAGTACGGTATTTTTTTAGATAAAGAGGACTGCTTTAAACTATAGTGTTTGGAAATACGGAATCAATTGCAACAAGCGAATAAAATTGGAATTCGGAATTCGAAATATGGTTATTTTACGATTGCTTAATTACCTTTTTTTATGGGAACCTCCATTCACCAATGGCCATGAATATGCTTGTTTTACCTTTTTGTTCGTTTGCATTTCGTAAAATTCGAAGACGAGCGTAAAACAGTTTTTCATAAAAAAACGTGCATTCGCATTTTCATTTTTCAAAAACAATTGAACGAATCGACCAATATTTTTTTTTGCAGTACAAGCGATAGAAAATCAATGTTTCTTTTTTTTCAGGAAATTTAAAAAAAGGAATTTAGAATCCGAGCAATGTGTTGTCCAAAAGAATGTTCCGAAAATTTTGTCCTAATCTTTATCTATTTTCAGATTTCTCATTCTCCGGAAACAGTCTTCATTTGACTCTTTAGAATTTGGGGCAATGAAAATCTTTCAAAAATATTCGTAGGTCCTGATGAAAAAGGACCATAAAGATCAGCATATTCCATAAATATTATTTTTAAAAGATAATATATTGTTATATTGTACCCCAGTAATATAAACCTTTGTTCGAATAATCAATATTTTATTCACAATTCCTTTACATTATATCATCTCTTAACTGGCAAATTACGTAATAATTATCGAAACAAAACTATCAACAAAATATGTCCATAGGGTGAGTTCACTTAGTAGATAATGAAATTATGAACATTAAATTGTCAACATTAATTCTGGTGTATAAACAGGTCAATAAAGCCACTTATAATTTTAGTTTCTAAAACCTCGGCGGTGTAGAAATATCATGGCAATACATATATATCATATTCAGAAAACTCTTCTAGAAAAAAAAAAACACAAATTTTAAGTGAATTGGATAAACATATATTTTCC
Organism: Protaetia brevitarsis; assembly: GCA_004143645.1. Lineage (NCBI taxonomy): Eukaryota > Metazoa > Arthropoda > Insecta > Coleoptera > Scarabaeidae > Protaetia > Protaetia brevitarsis. The sequence continues at coordinate 113,318 of RXPK01002498.1, forward strand.
AAGTTATTAAGGATGAGAGAGGAGCTACCGGAAAGGTCACAAGTGCCCGAATTCACCTAGAAAAAGTTAGCTTCTGTAATCTTTTTACTCCACTGTGGTTTTCTTTTGCCTGTTAAAAGGTTTCACAGATATTTTTACGGTCAAAAATTTTGGCAACCATAAACTTTTAATAACAAAGGAGCGCGAAGCAACACAAACGGCTTCTTTTCAACCAAGCCGATGATAAATGTTAGTGAATCATCTTCAAATAAACCGAGATTATTTATGGCTCTAACCAATTCAATTCTGCTTTAGAGGAATCGGATTTGGACTGAAGTATTAGATAAGGAAAAGTATAAGAAGAAGATGTCAACGGTTCAAAAAACAGTCTTTCTTACAAGCAAGAAGAACATTTTGAAAATGGGAAAGCAAAATTTACAAGTCATTCCTTTTGTTGCTGATCTTCATAAACCTTCACGGATATTGATTTCTTTGGTTAATGGGTACGGAGCAGATCTTTTCTCTATTCCTTTAGCACCTTATTTAGTTTACATAAAGAGATTAGTTCTTTTAATTAGTTTAATAGCCTGTGTAGTAGACTTCTTTCTGACAGATTTCATGGGTTGATTGTTCTCACTGATGCCATCAGTATTTACATTCCACACATTTAAAAATAACATGGTGGGCTTTTTCATTATGAAAGACGCTTATTCTCTATAGGTACTTCCTTAAACAACCATGTTCTGTTAGCAGATTCGGCATCATCATAGGTTGTGGATTCAAACCCAACATATCCGCAGCTAAGTATCACGAATATAGAAAATCTTTAGAAGGTTGTAACATACGGATCGTGATTGAATTGTGCTTGATTAACAATCCAGATATTTTCTATAGGTTCCTATTTAATATTTAATTAGAAGTTTTTAATATATAACCCCACAGAAATTTTGCGCTTTAAGTTGCATTGGATAATATCATTAGATATAAGGTGTTCTATTTAAAATAAGGAAACTAATTTACTACAAACGTCATCAAACTTAAACAAGCGTTTATTAACACCCAGTAGAACACTTCATTTCGTTGCTCAGCCTCTCAGTTGTAGTTAGGTGTGTTTCACGTTGAATTACATAATCGAAATCAAAATTAAATTCTGTACTGCAGTAACATAAATGTCAAAAATCGGTGGCTTTCGGTATATGGAGTGTTACATAAAGTTATCCTAAATTGATCTTTAGACTTCAAATTTACTCATTAGATACAGGATGTTTCATTTAACAAGAGGTGACTTTGCTATGAATCCCTATTCTTGAATAACCCAAATAATTGTAAATTGTACCTACCAAAGTTGCAACAAGCGTTTTCTAAATAAAGGGTTTTCATAATATCCTGTGCTTTTCCATATAAAGCCCGCGCCGTATGAGGTGGCCCATTGTGTATATCAAAATATCTATCGGTACAAAACCATTTTTTAGAATCATGTATTGTGCTTATCGTATCTGTACATACCGTGGTGGCAGCTTTTCACTATTTGGAGTCGAGAAAATCTAACGTACTTATTTTATTAAGTATAGTGGGCGTATGTACCATATGGCAACTATCCATTACACATGCAAAGTCCGACCTAAATCGTCTATTGCCAGCACGGTATATTATATTCGTATTTTTTATGAAATATATAATTAAAATTTTAACCGTCTTTCAATAAACATCACAGTATTCGTTGAAATTCCACAATAATATAGCAACATATATATAAAAAGTACGCTATGCTAGTGGGGTAATAACAATTCTTCTAGAAGGCACTTATTTCTCAGTCCATGAAGTTTAACGTATGTATTTGTAGATTGGAAAGTTTTCAAGGTTCATTGACACCGTTCTTGTGATAAGAGAGCAAGCTTTCAATATCGACAAACAGTGAGAGCGAAGTGTCAGTTATTGGAAGTGGAGTACCTTATTTAATTTTCTGATGCCAATGTTAACCTTACAAGTGTTCCTTTTTCGTTTCATTCCATTCCAATAATTAATAGAAATAAACAGCTTGGTAATTTAAATCATTTAACTCTCGTTAATAAGTCTTTTAAACCGCAACGATGAAGTTTACTCGACTGTCGAAGAAAGTGCAAGTATCCGCTCACAAAATAAACACTGTGCCGTTATTGTGCAGGAAAGTGAAAGCACACAGACCTCTCTGAGCCAACAAGAGATAGTGAATTCTAAACGCATTTGTAGAAAAAGAAATTTAGGCTAGAAGGGGTTCAATAAAAAAAACTGATACATCTTAAAAATTACAATTTTGGGCATTTTGGATTGTTGATGTTATCTTTGTTGACGCGACTGAAGAAAAAAAATTGTTATATGATATTTGAGATCTTATTGATGCATGATTTCAAATAAATTTTTAAAAGGAAGTTGATATTGTTTTCAAATGAAAGTCAGTACTGTTCGTACATATATTTTAATATATTTTGCTCTTTGAACAGATATTTCCAGCATGATTTCAAATAAATCTTATTAATTGTTTTTTTTTCACCTTATTTACCTATCGTTTTTCCATTTCCTTAATGGGAAAATGTATAGTGCACCTGCAAGTAAGAGGATTCGATATGTGGAACTCCTAGATCCACTAAATTTTTCTCCCCGTTTGGGACTTATCCTCAATATCCTCAATTTTTCTAATGAAACTGCATAAATAATAATGTAAACGCAATCGACATTATGTTTATGATAGTAGGTCCTGATGGTTTAGTATCTTAATTTAAAAAAATAATTCATTGTATTACTAGGTTTACTTTATTTAGAATTTGGGTGAAAATATTTTTACTTAGCAGTAATTGTTAAACTAACTAGGTAATTAGGTATTATTAAATAAAATATTAATTTAATAAGAAAAGTATGAGTATCGAACACCTTTAAGCGAAGGGATCTTGACTATAATAGAAAATAATTTTCTTCCAGTTCTTCCAGACACAATTATTAAAATATATTCGGGATTTAAAAAAATGACCTTAAAAAGCTTAAACATAGAAAAATGAAAACTGTAGGAAAATGGGAAAATATTTGTCATAAAACTAGATGTCATAGAAATCAAACAGCTTTACAAAAAAAGCAAAACAGGTTTGAATAACTGCAAGTAATTGTATGTAAAAAAAAAACTCTAACATATATACAAGATATAAAGAAAATTTCATTAAATGAGGAAATATTCAAAAAAACATATTTAAAATTCCAGTACGGATTTGCTTCAACAATTCAAAAATCCGGCTAGTAACTTAATTTAGAGTTAGAATTATTTGGTGAAATTTAATTACTAGCAAATTCATTTAATGCTGTTCACTTTCTGTAATAACTGTAAAAACAATATAGGTGCTTATCTTAAAGTTATTTGCACTTTCTTTCTGCAAACGGTGAAAATTTTGTTTTTTTTTTCTGATAGAATTGCAAATTGTTGTTTTCAATGCTATGACTATTAAATACTTACAGCAGATTTGCTTTCAAATTGTTTAATATATACCTTACCTATGATTTATTCCGATTTCTCTTGTCAGCTATATATCAATACTTACTTTTGTTAAACTTATCTCTTATGTGACATACACTTTGGCACTGTTTTTGAAGGTAGTTTGGAAATAATACTCAGAAATAATATCACCAGACATAGTTTATTCTTATACATCCTCAACAAGCTCTTTCATTTTACAAAAAAGAGAGAACATTTACAATAGTAAAACATTGTTATTAATTACCTATACAAATACAGAAAGCTGCACATGAACAGACAGAAGATACTTTCACGCTTTCCTGCGTCGAAGTTGAGATACGAAAACCGTTTCGCGGAGCATCGAAACTTCGTCTGTCCATCGTCGCAACTTTTTTTCTGACAAAGAGAAATATAATTATTATCTATTATTTCATTTTTTTTATACAACAATTTTTATTTTTACGTCGCGATTTTATGACATTCTCCCATGTTGGTATAACCTCGCTCTGTCATCTCCTCCGAAAATTCATTATTTCTTAAACACGACTGTAATTGAGCCGTTGAAGGACACAAACAACAAACAAGTCTTTAGACATAGATTAAAACGAACAAGGTGTACAAGAATAGAAGGCAGTCGTCCAGTTACTACACTTCTTCTCCTTACATATTAAATTACAATATTTCTTATCATTACTTCAAATATATATATATAGTACGATAGTTTTTTATACATTTTTATCATTTATTAAAAGTGTTTCGTCTGGACAACGACCATCTTCAGTCTTAAAATACCCCGTCGTCGCCTAAAAATGACAAAGAAATGGGTGATGATACAACACGCAATAATGACAATGAAAATGATAGTTGTGGTGGTGAAGATAATGACGATGATAATGGAACAATGTGTAACCGAGAATTTTTTTGTTGTTGTTTAACTTTTTTTTACAAACTGAGATACGTAAAACACAAGTATATATACACAAAAAAATTGTATTCCTACAAAGAAATGTATCACATATATTAATAATAATAATAATAATAATAATCTACATATATATTTATTTATAGTATATATTTATATTATATAGGATTGGTGCTGATGCCGAGTTATTTAGCTTTCAGTTTTATGTTGTTTTCTGTCTTACCAACATGTTTTCTCGATGTCCTCTTTGTAAATCATTATCCGTATTTCACAAATTAAATCATAAATACTCATGTACAATCATAATAATTATAATAATAATAATAATAATAGCCATTAAATTAGTGATTGTTTTTATCCTTAACTAAGAGATAGGTTTTTTGCGCCGGTCCGTGAACTATGGGGTTGGTCGGCTATATACAGGCTGTCCACGTCAACGCTGGTAATGGCGGAAGTAGTTTTATACATAGGTAGTAGGCTATAATTATATCTATGCCGGGACTGTGGGGAATATGATAGGTCGAAAGAGGAAACATTCAGGGACAAAAGGATGATGGGCTATTTTTTTTACCTTGCTCTATCATTACACATTCAATATACAATAATAAATTATTTGGTTTTTTATAATACGATCAAAGAACGTCACCGGAAAAGTCGACGGTCCAAAAACAAACGACAAACAACAACGGTCACTATTTAAAAACCCTATAAAATAATAGTCACTCCACTTTGTACTTAGAAACATGTTTTTTGTTTGCTCTTAATCATTATTATTATTATTATTGTCCATACTCGGTTAATTGTTTTTCCCCTGTCTCTTTATTTACACTTCTAACTTCACAACTCTGAGCGGCCTGGGCGACGGACTGGGCGATTTCTTTGAGAGATTTAATGGCTGCTGGGAATCCGGTATTTCCAACTGCAATTCGATTTTAGGCCCTAGACTTAGTAACGTCGAAGAGGGCGACACCGGCGAGCGTACTTGCGGGGGAGCTGGGGAGGTGGAGTGGGGCGATTGGGGATGTATATACACTCGTGTATAGTCCGTTTGGGTTTGGGAGATGGGCGGTGCGTGCTGTTGTTGCTGTTGCTGCTGGGATTGGGGAGGGGGTGTTGTTGTATTACTTAGGATTTGAGATTGCTGCCTGGACGTCGTGGTTATAACACTGGTCGCCCAGGCTGGTTGTAGAAGAGATCCTGTTGTTTTGTACGGGCATGCTGTGGGAGCTGCGGACACGTGAGGAGACGGTTCACCTCGCATGATGAAATTATGTATGATATCGGTGCGTTTCATTTGTTCCGCCGTCATTCTCGGACCTTCCATCAGACTTTTCGCCAGGGTCGAATGCGTACTCGACAGAGACGAGGAAGTCTGGGGTGGTGGGAGCCGTTAATTGGTTATGTAATTGCGACGACTGCGAAACCACAACGATAGGCTCCGCTTCGGCGGAATCTTTATTCCTCAGCGCTCTGAATTTCTTATGCGGTTTGTACGCCTCATCCATCAACGAATTCGTGTCGTACAACGGCGGCGCTTGCAACACCCTCTTCAGCACCGGCATATCTTCCACGATATGATGATCTTCCACCGAGGAACGTGGACTCGAACACACCGAAGTCGGCGCGCTCGGTTTGTCCAACTTTTCAGTGCCCGACTCTATGCCGCTATCGCTAGGAGAATCCAGTTTCCTAAATCTGGGTAATTGAGGCTTCGAAACTGGAGTTATCGTGAGACCATTGTGTATTAAATGAGACGTGGCGGCTAATTCGTCGTCGCCAGACGACGATGTCGAACCAGAGTTCGCCCTGTGCCTATGCGGGCAAATTCCGCCGGATAGCGTCGCTGCCAATAGCGGTGCGTTACTCACGTTAGCGCTAACGTGATGCGTTTGGTGATGATGGTGGTGGTAATCGTTAATGGTCACCATCTCACCCGAACACATGCTTTCAGTGCTCGAAACCGAGCCCAAAGGGCTCTTAGCTTCATCCATGGTAACATCTGACGAGGACGACCACGAGGAGGCGGCAGGGCTCTTACTGCTGCTCTCCTCCTCGATCGGCGATCCCCACGACTGTTGCTGCTGCTGCATCATTTGCTGTTGTTCAGTCATTTTGAAAGCGAGCAACTTCTCCGAGTGCAAAGTATTTAACGTACGGAGATCGGGCACCTTCTTCATGAGCTCGTGCAAAATATCAGTCTGACCGGGGTGATTTTGATTGACGACCGCCTGCAGGGAGGCTTTCAGTTTATTGTGCATCTTCTCGATCAATTCGGTGTTACGCAGGCCCGGTCTGTCCGCCGCGATCACGACTACCGAACAGAAGAGGCCGATTTCGGCGTCGGACAGGCGTAACGAGTTCATCCTCTCCGCGAAATCGAACATGGAATCCATGAGGAAGCGAGCGTTCGAACTGTTGTGGATCGCGTCGCGTTTCAACACTTGCCCGTTCAAACAGACCATGCTCGCGGTCTGAGCGTCGAACATGCACGCCAAACGGACGAGTAGCACCTCGAAGACGCCCGCTTTTAATAGCGTGACCTGATCGTCCTGCGCCAGCAACGAGAAGCCCGGTATCCGTTTCGCGAATTCGACCACGCCGCGGATGGCGGGCGAGAATCTCTTCGAGAAGTCTTGCAGGAGCTCCTGTTGACCGGTGAGCGGCTGCGGATTTGGATTTAACGGACATGCCTGTAACAAGAGAGAACGAATCCGTTCAAAATAGATGTTGAGAAAGTGGGGGAAAAAAAGTGAATTACTAATGGCGGATAAGTCGAATTTCTGCCTTGTCTGTTTTTCAGAACTTGGAAACTAAGTATAACACCGAGACAAACTGCACACTTTTATTTCCACCAAACGAACAAACAAGTTGTTTATTTTCAGTTCATTTGAATTTGTGGGATGGTCAGGTCTTCCGTACTAATTTTTAAAACATTTTTAAAATATCTATGCAAAATAACTTGTTTTTGTCGGTTCATAGTGCGTTCGCTGGAGCAAATACCGTAGTCGAAAAATTCTAATTTTTTTGTATAGGAATCTTTAAATGCATAATATGACCTTGCCGATATTGGTCGATAGCCATGTGGTGGGAAACACGGCTATATGTTTGTTTCTATTTTAAAGCGGCGCGCTCTTTCCTACTCTCTGCTTGCCTATAGTTATAGTTAAATTTTGACGGTTACAGTATAATATTTATGTACTTGTATTGCTATAGGCAAAAAAGCTCCTAATATTTGCTTATTTTCTAACCTAGAAAAGAAATGGTTCAGTAGAATAATTCCAATCTTAAATTTTGTTTGGTAGAACGAAAACAGATTGAAACGCAGCACGGCCATTTCTATTAACCCTTTGTTTCGCAATATGACAAAAGCAACGACAAAACAATTAAAATTAAGGATTTAGCACAGAAATATGATTCAAGATGTATTATTTACAAAAAAAAAACTTTACTCTAGAAACCTTAGCATATATTAGCCAAATCATTCCCTTCCATAATTGATTGTAACATTGGACGATATTGAGACAATCGACCTGTATCTTCATTTTTTCGGCTGCATTCCATCGCTTTACGGAAAAACTAAAGGTTCAACTCCAGTAAAGTGCTTGTAATAGATCAAAATAAGTCACGGATATGCAGTCAATTGACGTAAATGTATTTCACAAAAGATAAAGATATACGTTCTGGTGATGCAAGTGAAATAATTTTCCCAAACCAGAAATTTGGCGTGGGCGAAGAACAATCGTATGATTACATTGGTGAATAGTGTGACGATGGTTGGAAGGATGGAGGGCCAAAACCTCTCGACAATTACGGAGGCAAATTACGATACTTAATTCTGTAATAGAATAATTATAAGTAATGTAGAAATTAGGACTAGTGATTGAGGGCCTATATGAAAAATGGCCGATTAAATATGTATCAGGCTTTACAGTAACTATGTAAAAATATACCAGTAACACAATTCAAGCTATAATTCATAACATCAAACACCTTACTGCTGATCTATATACGTTCTGGTTTATCATCGAGACTAAACTAACATGCCTGATTAGAATTTGTACCTAAGCCTAAATTTAATGTTAGTTAAGAGTAACATTGGTTGTACGGAGAAGATCTTTGAGCTTACAAGAAAGATGTGAAATTAATGTTGCTTGCAGGAACTTTGTCAAATAAACGGTTAAGCAGGCTTGAGTTCATAAGCGCATGAAAACTTGATTGGTCGTACTGTTTTCGCTGGGGAAGCCAAAAACAAATCAGTAACAGTTACCCAAAACCAAAGTTTTAAAAAATCTGGTCAAAAGTAGTTTAGTTTTTGTTTTTTTTTGACAATAGTTTCTGTTCTGCCCGTTTGGTGGAAAGCTGCCTTAAGGATGAGTGAATTTGGGGCGCAGAGAGAGAGTTTATCGGACACGCGTAGTGACGACGCTGCATTATGTAAGCGGAGACGAGCTAAAATCAGAATCGGGTGACCTTTCTACGGTCGCGCTCAGCCAAGGCCAAAGAAATATTGCGATCAATACGTGTTTGTCGGAGTGTATGTTACAAGGAGGAGTATGCATATATATAAAACGTAAAAGCACGTTATCGTCGTCGGTTTTAGCCTCAAGGTCGGTGGTATCCCCTCCTCTCCCCCCTCTCCCAGCCCCTCGAAAACTTCGCATCGGATTTTGTGCGTTTTGGAAAATTAGAAGCGGCGCGCAAATCTAATATACTTCGATATCGCACACCTCGGATCGAGTCCTCGAAATGATAATGGGAAATCCCAAAATGTAATTATTTCGCGTGCCAGCTAATTTTAAAACCCGACAGACTGTGCCCTGCGTTTGTTCTTCGCCTGGCTATTTTACTCTTTGTCCACAGGGCATGTCTCCACCTGAAAACCTTGATTATTTCCGTTTACCCCTCGTTGTATATATCGCGATAGCCTGGCAAGGTCAACAGGTCTGGCGATACGTTTTTGTTTGTGTCTAACATGGTTTCCTTCCGTTACAGAGTACTTCGACCCCTCGTATTTCAACCGAGCGAACCGAAGCCCACCATATAATGTGTTATAGTTAGGGTGCATTGGCTTTGTATCAGCGATATCCGATACGCGTCGCAGTCACTCTCTCCTCGAATAAAAAGGACGTTATCCGTCCGGAATATTCAACTTACCAAAGTAGGCGGACAGGCCGTATACGACGGCTGCTCCCTCGCCCTGGCCAGCATCGGCTCCACTTTGTCCCTGGTGAAATCGCAAGTGTCGATGTGGCCCTGACCACCGTCGCGAGCAGTCTTTGTTCGTCTTCCAGTTCGGCTGTGACGGCTTTCTCCAGAGACCTCGAGTTCGAGCTCTGCTGCAT
>RXPK01002499.1:0-65550 GCA_004143645.1 Protaetia brevitarsis
ACCAGTGTTTTGCAAACCAATCATAAAAACAATTATTCAGACCGAAGTTATGCCTAAAGAGGTGTATGATTAAATATTCTGGCAATTAATCCTGTACACTTCAACCAAATGATTTTGTGAAGGATCTAGTGAATGCATTTCCGAATAACATTAAAAAATCATCGACTTGTTGGCTCCAAGTCTTTCCATAAACGGTGCTTCCCTCATGTATAACACTTCCAGAAATACATTCACCTGTAAAAGATTAAATTAAGAATGCCTTGGATGTTTGGAGTAAAACAAAACTTCTCAGAAGACCACCTAGCAGCATTCCCAAATTACCGAAAACAAATTCAATTCCTGTCCAATTCGATAACTCAGACGATAATCCAAATCTGGCGTTAAATGATCCATGATATAAAACTGCTAACTTGCCCTTTCTTCGTCCCTTTTCTTCTGGAGCGTCGGTATTTAGGGCCCCTGATCTAAGGTAATTAGATTCCAATTCCTACAGGGGCCACTGTGGATGGCGCCGAAAGTTCCCCGTACTCACAGCAAAGCTTTTATTAATCAATTGTTAAAGTGGAGAGCGAATTCACCCTGCGGGCGTTAATCAAATTACCCAAGCGTCCTCGCTAATCGAGCGTCTAGCAATTTGAATTTCGCGACTTCTGTTTTTCCCCTTATCATTTTCCTTTTATTTTCACCTACGCGAAAGGACCAATGAAGAAGAATGAGTGGTTTGTAATTACCTTCCGTGTATTTCCTCTCCTCTTCAGAGCCACCGGAATGAATATTCATAAATTAATAACGCATCAGACGAAGGAATTTAGCTTTCGGCTTTCAATTATAGGTTTAATGTAACAAAGCAAACAGAAACATTTTCTTTTATCGTTTATTTCTCCCCTTAGCTTTTATTTCCACTTTATATTTAGCTATGCATGTAGGAAGCGGTTATAGCTTCGAGCACGTATATTCGAATAAACTTTGAGCTCGGCTCCAGAAAGCGAAACTTAAGTAATTGGCCCCGGGAAGCGAGGTAACGCTGAAAATATGCTCTCTGGACCTCTTAGTTGGAGCTACAAAGCTGGGCGCCACTCCGGAAACACGACGTGAGGGGATTGAATATGGCAACTTTCTCAATACGGGGAAGTGCAACGGAAAATTTAGAACTTTCAAGTATAAATATATAGTTGGAGAGCATTACTTATGTTCCTTACGCTGGAAAGATGCTAGAGTTTGAAAATATTTAAACTGTGGCTTTGATTTTCTGGAGTTAAATATCATGATTTTGATGATGATGTAAGAATTCGAAATTCCATCCTGTATAATGCGAGAATTTAAATTCATTTTATTAATACGTAGTTGATAGGTACCGTGGCATTTGCTGAGTAGCCTCTTCTTAACAGGAAATAATAATCTATTTTCGTTTAAAGACTCGCGTAATTAAAATAATATGGTATTACTTTGTATGTTATCTGCCTCTTTGTTTATTGTATGTTACGTTTGTCGTTCAACAATTCCCACGTTCCTCTCAAGTAGGACGTCTGAAAGTCAGAAAAATAACGCCTTCGGTCATACTTGCGCCCTCCTGTAAAGAGAAGCGAAACTAGTTATCGGTGCGAATTGACATCACAATCAAAGTTTATAAAAACCCTTAACATTGCGGTTTACAATTAATTAGTTCGCGGTCCTTCAATTTAGCTTCAGGAATAAGCACGCGTCCCCTTCGTCGAGTGCTTCTAATTCTTAAAATGAAAACTTCTCATCTTAAAATTTTGCATTTAAAATTAAGCCTAAAAAAATCGAGAACAGGAAACAAAAGCTTTCCTCGAGAGGTGATTAGTGATTCTGTACTAAAACCGTTCAAATTCCCCCTTTTATTTTGCTTAAAATTTTGTGGGTGTTGTGTAAAGTTTTGTGCCTTAAAATTTGGATTACGAGGAGAATTAATTTTTTTTTCCACACCGGCTGGTAAGATGTTCAAAATTTCTGCTTAAAACTAACCAATGCAATTACGTGAAAACCGCAACTCGTTCGTTCTCTCTCTCTCCCTTAATGAAAATTTGTAAGGAAAATTTACCTGAGATTATGTTAATCAACAGTATAAAATTTTAAAATACTCAGCAATACAAAATTTGTGTTTTGTTTCCTTTTGTTCGCTTGTTATTTTATTTAATTGTGTAGTTTGTCAGATTATTTCCAATGTCTCAAATATTCAATATATAATTGTTAAAAAATATAAGTCGTTCTATTATTTCGCCATTTAAAATGAAGTTCAGTTGAACCCTTAGTAAAGACCCGGAGAGGAAGACAATTTTGTAAGAGAAAGCCGACGAGAGGGGAAAGTCAGCAATCTTTAGGCTAACTAACGGCCCTGCTTCGACTGACGGTGGAAAACATATTTGGCTAAAATTACTAAAACCATTCGCTACCGAACAAAAAGTTTATTTCCCAGCAGTGGCTCGCCGGTCAAAAGAGCAGGAGGGATTGTCTGCGAGACGGAATTTGGCGTGTCTTATTTGAATTTGGGCTGGCCATCCCCAAAAGTTCCCCGACAAGAAAACCCGTTCCGTTACAAGTGTATCCACATTTCGACGCTCACCATTGGTATTTCGGTTATTATGGTTATTAACGGTTAAATAGGAATTTTTTGCGGATCAATAATTTCAACAAATTTTAAGATATTTTGGAAAAACCAAAGTTTATCGATTTCAATTTTTCTCAATAATTCTAATCCTTAATGTGACCGCTTTTAAAGCTTTACATTATTTAGATACTTTGTTAAGACAATCTTTTTGGTGTAAAGAGAAATCCGCGATTGTCACTTGTTTTCAAGTTATTAGCGCTACCTTTTGTTTTTTCATATATGCGGCCATATTGAATTCTCAGTTAATTAGGTAGTATTTAAATAGAGCTTTTCAACGATGTACAATACTTGAATTTTCTTTTGTTTATAGCGGAGATATTAACAAAAGAGTTTAGTAATTAGTAGGTTATGAAATTGACCACCGATAGGAAATGAAAGGTGAGAGATGTGCTAATTGTAAGCAGTATTGTAAAATAACTAAAAAGATACTGACGGTTAGTTTCATATTATAAAACAGATTCTTCAATAAAATTAGGAAGCCATGGAATTAAACGTCAGTGTAAAACAAAATCATAAACTGTCAAAGTAGAATTAGCGCTACAGAGATTAATTGATGTACTCGCAGTTATTGTTAAGTAATTGTTAAATAATTGTTGTTAATAAGTATTAATAATGGCACATAAATATTCAAATAAAGAAAAGGTTGATATGTTGGAATTATATTTCAAAGCAAATAGAAACTTTGAAAATGCTTGCACGCGTTACGCTGAACATTTTCCGGAAAGACAATGACCATTATTCGTTAAATTTTACAAAAATTAATCGCGACACGTTGCAAATTATAAGGCACAAAACTTACACAACACCCACAAAAATTTAAGCAAAGCAAAGAGGGGAATTTAAACGGATTTAGCGCAAAATCACCAATCACCTCTCGAGGAAAGCTTTTGCTTCCTGTTCTCGAAGTTTTTAAGCGTATTTTGACTACAAATTCTAAAAAGGGGAGTTTTAAATTTTAAGTTTTAGAAACGCCCGACGAAGGGAACGCGAGCTTATTCCTGAAGCTAAATTGAAGAACCGCGGACTAATTAATTGTAAACCGCAATGTTAGGGGTTTTTATAAACTTTGATTGTGACGTCAATTCGCACCGATAACTAGTTTCGCTTCTCCTTACAGGAGGGCGCAAGTATGACCGAAGGCGTTATTTTTCTGACTTTCAGACGTCCTGCTTGAGAGGATCGTGCGAATTGCTGAACGGCAAATGTAACATACAATAAACAAAGAAACAGATAACATTCAAAGTAATACCATATTATTTTAATTGCGCGAGTCTTTAAACGAAAATAGATTATTGTTTCCTGTGAGGCAGACGCTACTCAGCAAATGCCACTATGTATTAATAAAATGAATTTAAATTCTCGCATTATACTGAATGGAATTTCGAATTCTTACACACTGTATAGAACCGTACTACTATAAATCAAGAAATAACACCTTCACATTCCTCCAACAAAATACCTCCCCACAATAAATCCCCGCCTCTTCTTCCCGAGCATTTTCACCGCCCCCCAAAAAGAAGGTAGAAACAGCGATAGACGAAAAAAATATCCCATCCGATGGAAATCGCCGCCTTTCCCCATCAGTTTTCCTCTCAAAAAAATCGTCCCACTCGTACATCCATCGTTTACCGAGAAGGGATACGGTTCCGTGCCCGTTAACCGAGCGAATCTGTCTTTGGCACCGTAAACGGACTCGGGCTTCGATCGTAATTGAGCGTAGGATAAATATTTGATCGACGAACGATGGTACGTAATCCTGTTTGACGTTTCCATTCGCTCGGTGGATCGTCCTATCGCCGGGCCGTAATATTTTTAATTACTTAAAATCACGTTGAAATTTTAATTCGCCGGATTATGGGATTGCCGGCAGTGGGTCCAAAATGAGAAACCGGTGTCCGAAACGAACACGCTAACCTACTTATAACGTCATCGTTCTGGTTCGTTTCGAGGGGGAAATTTAAATTTGACGCAGGTCACTTTAACTGACGGAAATATAATTATGCTCAGAGGTCATAATTTACCGAGTAATTGAAGTTTTTGGACCTTTTTTTTGTAATATAGAGCAATAAGCCTTAAAGATTATTTGATTATCAGTTATAACTAACAGCTTCTTGCGGGTTTCGCCGTGTGTCAAAACTTTCGCTCGACGTTCGCCGGTCAGACTGACAAGCTTCTTTAGGATAACTGAACTGATTTTCTCACATGGTTTCTACATTCTTCTATATACGCCACTGGTGCATCGAACCGTGTAGTTTCCGCTCCATTGACCGTGACGGTTTGTAGTAGGCTCTTCCACGTGTTGCTAAGGTGGTACCCTTCTTCTCTGTTAACGGTTTTATTCTTCTCTATATCTATTACTTCCCTGATGAGTCTTATCCCGTAGTTCCTTGGTGGTAGTTATTACTTTTACATTCTTGAAAATCCATTTTGGTCCGGTGTTCGTGCATGTGTTTCTGCTTACCGCTGATTGCTCGGTCCTTCTTAATCTTGCGTCCCTCTCGTGTTCTTTTATCTTATGTTCGATGGCTCTTCCTGTTTGGTCCGACGTAGCACTGTCCGCATTGGCATGTATCTTGTAGATTACCTTCAGTGCGCCCCTTGGGTATCTTATCCTTTTGCGGTCGGGTAGATACTGCTGGATCGACGTTGCAGTCCCGAAGCGTACTTGTACGTTTACGTTTCTTCAAAATTTCGGGCCTACTTCTTTCGGTGACTCCTGCCTATGTAAGGTAAACACGCAATCCCTGCTTTCGTGGTTCTGAGTTGTCTCCAGTGTCGTCTTCTTCTTAGTGGCTCTCCTTATGTCGATGTCAGTGTAACCATTCTTCTTTACTGCTTTCCCTCGCAAATGTTATCTTTCACCTGGTAAGATGTTGTTCGTCACTGATGGTTTCGGCTCTGGATATCAATGTTTGAATTAATGTCTTCTTTTGCATCGGATGATGGAGAATTTGACAGTCCTAAAATTCAGAAAGGTTAATTGAAAAGTAAACAGATATGGATGTCATTTTATCTGTAGAAAACGAATTTTATATTTTCCAATCAATTCGAAAAGGGATTTTCGTGATAATCACACTCAAAATTTTGAGAATGACGATTAGAAATTGTTTTCAAGAGCGTAGATTTCAACAACCAATCAGACCAGTTAGAGTATTTTTGAATGATCTGAAATTTTATTGGGTGTTTTTCGGCCAAACAAGACAGTATTTATTCAGAAGGATATATTGTATTTTTTACTTGCTCTTTCGAAATACCTACCATAACAGATTGATAAAAAAAACTTGATACAGAAATCTATACAACTAAGTTTTCATTTTAAAATTGATTTTTTTAAAGGGGCATCCATATAATTAATTCAATTAAATTAATAAACATTTACGTTTGTTATTAATTAGTTTATTGTTTCCTATTTGTTAAATTTATTTTGTGATTTAGATTGAATAAATATTCGCTTATTATTTTTTTAAAGCATTTTTTTTATCGAAAGACATCGATTTATTTAAACCCCGTACCGCCAAATCCCCTAAAAAAGAGCCAATTAAATCACTTAAACCATTTTAGGAAAAAAAAATCAATTTTCTAACAATTCCATACAATTTCATTTTATGTGATCGTATAGTACAATAAAAAAGAATATTTTAACAATAAAATATCAGTGAGTGCACATTCAAATAAAATATGCCTCGCTGAGTCCACCCCACCACGTTCACAATGTGAATCATTAACCCTCCCGATGCTACATAAATATGATTTAAAATTACCGTAACCAGTTAGTAGCTCTACCGACTTTATCCTCATTTTCCCAAAACGTGTGACGTTGCTAATAAACTTCCCAGTCTACTTTCCATTTAAAGAAGTATCTTACCTACCCTGCCAACCATATTATTACAAAACAATATGCGAAGGCACGAATTTATGCAAAAGTTTCACTTCGGTTGAGCTATGATTTTCTCTAATAATAAAATAAAATTAAATCATTTGATGTAAAACCGGTATTTTTTTGTCTAAAAGTATCATATAATAAAATCTGCTTTTATAATCGTACTTTTAAAACCTTAAACCCTTCATAAGAGTAAATCATTAACACTTAATGCGATAACACACGCAGAAAAATACTTCTAACATCCAATTGTTCAACACATGAACATCACAAACGTTATTAGAGTTAGGTACCCCTTAAGATATTCGCGATTTTTTTTTAATATAGGAATCGGAAATAAGGCAATCAGAATCGCTCACTAAAATAATAACACATAAAAATAACCAGTCGAATCGCTCCCTTCTTCTTGCACACGTCGAGATAACAAGTTCCACTTTTCCCGGGCGACGTTCCAGGAATGAATTAGAACAGTTCGTCTACACGAACAGCGAGAGAGCAAGTCATCGGTGCTTCACTAAGGACCATAAAACGTTATGATTGACGTAAAATTTTATATTTACTTATTTCCGTTACGGTTCTGTCTTTCGCCCCGTGCAGTTACCGATATTTGTACGGACGGAATTGTTCATAATATCATCGCGGTAATAAAAATCTGTTCGCATTTTCCGTAGCAGATATCTGCAGGGTGAGATGAGTGCAGATTTAGACGGATTATGGAGATAGCAGGCGTGTGGAAGTTACAAAAATTTAACGAGATTTTCGTATCCAGTAACGCGGTGTATGGAGCCGATTTTCAGTATATAGGTACAGTTGAAGTCCGTAATTATGTACAAAGTATGCAACTCTACATGCTCGGAATTCAAGTTATGTATATACAGGTCCCTAACAGCCAGAAATATTACATAGAAATTTTTAAAAATATATTTTATAAATATTTTTCGTGAGAGGTTTTTGAATATATTTTTCATATTTTTTTCTAAATATAAATAAAATATTCAATTAAAATATTTATTCCATATTTTAAAACTCATGTAAGCGCTGTTTTTTTTTCAATTTTTTAATTGAAGTGTTCTAAATAAAAAACAAACGTATTTATTATCATTTTATTTGAATAAGCCAATAAAAATGAAAAATACTCATTTTTAAGTCTAGCCTTGGCTGGTGCCAGGTACAACCCTATGGCTTTTTTCATATCTTCGGTAGTGGCGCTCTCATGGCGTTTCCTTGTGGCCTCGAAAACAATGCCAATTGTATTAGATCATGCCATGAATAAAACATCGTACAACATTATCAACACCTATTAATACATTTGAAGCATTTACAATAATTGGAGTGCTAAGCTTAAATTCTAATACTTACGCATACTTATTTTTACTTTATTTCATAATATTTGAAACATTCTACGTACAAACAATAAAACAACACAACGTATTCAATCCTCTATTTGAGGTTATGAACGTTTTATCTACCGAGATGAATCTCTTAAGCGAATCAACTAGCAATTTATCTGGTAGATGCAGTACATATATGATGCATAAAATTCCTACAATTATATTATTAAACGATTTCTGTACATAGCGATATTGAGCATTCCAATTATCTTTTAAATGCCATGACATGTTCAAAGTTTTGCTTACCTCGTAGTCACCACAAAACTAAAACACACCCCGCAACAATTATTACCAGTTAACCCTAATCTGCCCTAATCGTATACTATTATAAACTATAACATGTAACGCAAAACGAATGAAACACGTTGATGATACGCACGTGCGCGTATGCGTTCTATGTACATACCTAATCCATAGACGCATAAAACAATACTAAATCATATAACACCGGCACCGTAATGAATAGAAGTGTTGTGTGTTGACGTTCGCAACTTACAAATGTATACATAATATAATACAAAAACGCAGATATATTATAGAAAAAGTTACAGCGCTCAATTTAGATGCTAATTAAATCTATTTAGATATATATTATCTAATTTAATCTTTAAAACTATCATTTTAAATAGGTACATACCTACTTAATATGTATGCATATTTTACCATTTTATATTATTCGTCCCAATCCACCAAATGCTACAAAAGCAAAAATTCAATCTTTTTTTTTATATGAAATAAATATTTACAGAAAAACAAAGCAAAATTCTTGCAGAATTATGAAAAATATATTGAGAAACATTTGCAATAAAAATATTATTAATGCTACATAACATATATAATTTTTAAATGTTTTCCTAATATATTTTATAGCATATTTATATTATATATAATATCTAAGATATTCAAGAATATTTAAATATTTATAATATTTATAATGGAAATAAATATAGTTGGTCACTGGGGGTGCCTCAGCGAGATCATTCGTTAGAAGTTTATGAGGTTCTAGTGAAAATTCAGAATTAGATATAATCGGTTGCATTCTGTTTAAGTAAAATATTTTTAGATTTTTAGCGCTTCCGGTTATGCCGGAAGTCACATTTTTACTAATTTGGATTTACCTATTTTTAAGCTTTATAAATACCTTTCGTTTTTGTGATTTGGTTCAGACGTTCTGGAGTTAGTCCATTTATTCTAAAAAAAAAAAAATTGCAGTAGCAGACATTTATTACGTTTCATTTTTCAACTAGGATATTTATTCGTAATATTTGAATCATTTTTCTCCGTATCGGTGCTAGTCGCGTCATCTGTTGGTCAGTTCTCAAATTATATGCATATAATTCTCGAATCACAGCGTTTGTTTTCGGTAAGTTACTGCCCGTCTAACGGGGCAGTACTTTCTCTCACGGGATTCGGCTAGAATTGCCAGAAAATCGTTGTAGAATTCTCCGAAGTTTGTTCTAGTTTTTAGTGTACACTTAAAAAAAATGCCATAAAATACAGGGCGTTCCATTAAGAAAAACATAACTTTGATGTACTGCTAAGTTTTGGAACATCCTGTATATTACATATTATTTTTAAATTTTAGATCTGATCCACCTACATATATCCTAATATACAATATTTCAAAAGTTGTTACCATTTGACCACCAGAGACCACGGCGTTACCGCTGTTACATCCTGTAAATAATTCTCGAATCGCAGCGTTTGTTTTCGGTAAGTTACTGCCCGTCCAACGAGGTAGTACTCGCTCTTTCTATCAAGGGAATCGGTAAAAACTTTTCAGAAGGAACGAGATTCGATTGCGTATGGGCCTTATTGATCTCCGATAAGTGTTGTTAACGTCTTATGTGCAACTTTTGCGTTTTGAAGAAGCTTTGATTTGAAGTTTGGTATTTAGCATTTTCACACACTCGATATTGGATATCCATTTATTGTTCATTACATACAAAGCTAGGTTAGGTAATTTGAATATCTAATTAATATAATAATTACGTATTTAACAAGTTTTCAAGTGGGATTAAGAAATAAAAGAAAAGGGAGCGTGTTTAGAGGTCTACTATATTTTATAATACCGTTTCTTGGATAATTAATATTGCCTCTAGAAGAAAATAACCCCTTTATTGAAAGGGGAACTTCTAGATCATCCCATGTATGCTAAAAGTAATAATAAACACACTTATTGCGCTGTACCGGTGAACTATAATAAATCACCTGCTCGAACGGCCTGTTATTAGAAAATATCTGAAGGCCCCGTTAATTAGAAAAGTTCTCGTGGACTTTATCTCAACTCATTTAACATAGCTCGCCCGCACCTCCCATCGTAGCTTCCAGGATTAAAATTTTCCATCAACTTCCTACCTGGCGAACGCTAGCGAACTAATAGACGTTTAATATTGGAGTAGGAACAAGCAGAAAGATCCATTAAAATTTCAAGCAACTTTTATCCAATGGTTGTATACGTGTATTTTTTTTTTGTGTAGGCTACATCGGAGAATATGTTTCGCGTATTAAAAAGTTTACCTCGTTAAATACTTACAATTAGCGTACAAGGAAAATTAACTCTTGATGTGTCCCGAAGGGAACAGAATTAATTCATTAATAAAATTGAATGAGTTTCTTTTCAATATCACACAAACATTTTCCAAAAACAAATTGTCAATGCATTGGTAACCGACAAGTAGGCAACCAGATATACCAGTTATTATTTTGTTTTAACGATTAATTTGACGTTTGACATACTCTGAAATTTTACTATTAGTACTTTTTATTGTTGATTTCATTATTAGTTAGGGGCTGGTATTTGAAACCGTTCAACCGAAGTTATTGCTTGAATAATTGAAATAAATATCAATCCAAAAAATTGTAATACAGTACTTGAAACAGGCAAGAAGTACTAATACTAATTAAATCCTGTTAAGCTTTTACTATCACTAGTAGAATATTAATACGACATGGAAAATGTACGAACGTTGTCGATACAAGCAAAAAAAAAAAACTATGTTGTGTTTAGAAGTTTAAAATTAGTTATGAACCTGAAATATACATATTTTGGAGAACCTTAAAGAGTTCGTGGAAGAAGTTTTAGTCAACATAATTGAAATAATTAATCATGGCAAACAATATATTATTAGGAGGCTTCTTGTAAACCATCTAAACAATTGTGATGATGAGCAATTTGTCAAGGGATTTATATTATAAAAGCAGTATTCAGTGGTTACAAAAATAATTGGAAATAAATTGCAGTGCACAGGAGTAAAAAGCAAAGCCTTCCTTTCACACGCTGAACAGTATTAACTCTTACTTACCAGGTTCTTATGGGAATTTGTTACTATTAAAATAATTCTGCCATTTTAAAATCCTTGTTTCTATAGTTTGTAAATAGCTAAATCTTATAAAATAGGAGTTATTACAGTTTAGCTTTGGGGTACTGAAGCATATGGCAATTTTTTAATTAACATTTTTTTTTATGTAGAAAGTTACATAAAATCGCACATTATTATTTAATAAACATTGGAAATAATCAGCCATTGTTCTGCTAATAGCATCATATATCATCCATACCAGCAAATTATAGCACCATCTGTGGATTCATTTTGAGCACATTTGTTATCCATTTGCTCATCATTTGGTAAGTTATTTACATTGTTGTAGGCAATATTATTCAAGGTTACAGCTTCAAGAATAATTATTAGAGTTAGTGGTGTGCTACAACGGATTCCAATAGAAAGCATTGGAAACATGCTTTTTCAAATTTCTAGAGTACACTCAATAACATTCTTGGTGCGAACTGGTACTTTATTGTATAAAGCTTCTTTTTGATTTTGTGAGTCACCAATATGTTTTAAAAGAGTTCAACTGGATAATCATCATCCAAAAAGCAATAAACCTATGGAGTTTCCTTGAAATCTCATCACGGTAGCTGAAGCAAATGCTGCTTCAGGCCATCGTACTACTAAATCTTCAAAGCAGTTGCCCGCATCATAAACAGCTTCAACAATCTGTGTGCAATTTATTCTCACAAAAGCGGGCTATTTGCACTTTCTCGTTAATGAATTTAGAAAATTTTACTAACAATTTTATGGTAAAATGGTAAATATGGTACGATTTTTATCGTAAAGGAAAAACGTACGATGTTTATCGTACGGGGAAAAATGTACGATTTTTATGGTTCAGGAAAAACTACAAATTTTATCGTATGGTAAATATGGTACGACTTTTATCGTAAGGGAAAGAAACGTACGATTATTATCGTACGTGAGAAAAGCGCGATTTTTATCATGCGTGAACAAACTTTTAGGGTCATACCTTTTTATGGTAATCTCACAGAAGTATGCTGTTTACCATTTCTTTCCATTGGCTATATAGTGCCATGATAAGACCAGCGATAACATACGGGGCAGTAGTCTGATGGAGGAGGACAGAAGTGTCCTCCGCAGCGAAGCTGCTGACCGCTGTCTAGAGACAGGCGTTGCTGGGTATCACTGGTGCAACTAACAGTACAGGGACCGCCTTTTTGGAGACCATTGTGGGCCTCCCCCCGCTGGAACTCTATGTGAGAGCGGAGGCAATGAATGCGATCCTTAGACTGAAAGCCAACAACCTGTGGCATCCCAACTTCAGGGTGGGAGGACACACTTATACTACGGGCACGTTGCTGGACAGCATGGCACCCGAAATTATCTTCACTGAAAAGGTGAAAATCTCCATACCGAACAGAGACCAGGCGCGTAGTGAGATCACTGCTAACGAAAACTGGTACACGGATGGATCAAATCTAGCCAGGGAACAGGAGCCGGTATTTGCGGGCCCAGTCGTAATCAAAGGATATTCATAAGCCTGGGGAAACATACAACGGTCTTCCAGGCAGAGGTATTCGCCCTTGCAGCCTGTGCAGAAATGATTGCAAAAGGGGCTGCATGAGGAGGAAAATAAATATAATGACTGACAGCCAGGCTGTCATTAAGGCAGTCTCAAACCCTGTAACTAGGTCAAAACTAGTTAGGGACTGCAAACAATCCCTCAATGCACTGGCACGAGACAACAGGGTGTCTCTAATTTGGGTGCCGGGACATGAGGATATAAAGGGCAACGTAATCGCTGATGAACTAGCCAAGGAGGGCTCTAAGAGACACTTCATGGGTCCAGAGCCCGTATGTGGGATTACTAAGGATTCCGCAAGAAGGGAGATCTGAACCTGGTTGGATAAAGAAAGTACAAAGAAATGGAGGTCGACTGAAGGTCAACTCCATACAAAAACGCTGATAGGGGATGGGAATGGTAGTTTCTCTGATAACCTACTCAAGCGCAGTAAGAAAGAAGTTAAAACCATTACTGGGTTGGTAACTGGACACTGTCCTCTGAAAAAGCATCTATACAACACAGGCCGTGTAAGCGAACCGTGGTGTAGAAGATGCGAGCTACAGGAGGAAACGAGTTCACATGTAATCTGCACATGTGAGGAACTGAACGTACTCAGGCAGAAATATTTCGGGAGAGATCTATTGGAGCCCTCGAAAGGTTTCCACTGGGCAAGATACTGGGCTTTATAGAGAACACCAAGCTGCTCGAGTGGAAATAAGAGAATCAATAGGGATGGTACAATGAGCACCAAGCTCAAGTGCCCGGACATCAAGTGCCCACCCTAACCTGAATGAATGAATGAATGAACCATTTCTTGACAATGAATTTGGGAACTATCGTTGACCACATATTAGTACGGATTTTTTATGGCAAGGGAAAAAAACGAGTGGTTTTTATTGTACCGGAACAACCGTAGGAATCTTATCGTACGGGGAAAAAAGTACGATTTTTATTATAAGGGAAAGGAACGTACGATTATTATCGTACGGAAGAAAAGCGCGGTTTTCATCGTACGCGAAGCAAACTTTTAGGGTCACACGTTTTTCATGGTAATCTCACAGTATCACGCTATTTCCACTTTCTTGACAATGAATTTAGAAAGTTGTTGACAAATATGATGCGATTTTTATCGTACGGGAAAAAAAACGTACGATTTTTATTGTACGGGAGAAAAGCGCGATGTTCATCATACGCGAAGCAAATTTTTAGGGTCACACCGTTTTTATGTTGATCTCATAGAAGCACGCTATTTACACTTTCTTGACAATGAATTTAGAAAGTTGTTGGATGATGTACCTATTGATACAAGAACGTAAATGTGATTTCCACATGATGGAGTTCTACCTCATTCCGCGCATAATGAAAGCTAATCCTGCTGAATGTCAATACATCTGACTATAAATATGCGTTAGACAAAATGGCGGGTACATCGACAATCTGGTGTTCTAATTATTTTTTATGTATTATTTGGCACAGTTTATTGTTTGTTCACTTATATTGAGTTGTTTATTCTTCGATGTTTTTGTGATCTTCATACTAAGTATTTATTTTCTGGCCTTTATTTTTACAATTATATTATAAATATAATTGCAGTACTGAAAAATTAATGTAAACTGCAATAACTCTAAGTATGCTTAACAAAAATTAAAACACTTTTTAATAGGAAATCAATGATGTAGACGTATACAAGGTGTCATGTTTAAAAAAAAAAAAAACTATACGCATTTGAAGTTGACTGAGTTTGCCCTATTATTGACGCACACCCAGCATTTTAAAATACAATTATAAACACATCTGCAGGTCCGTACTAAGATATTTCAAAATTTGATTCACATCCTAAGTGGTAATTAAATTACAATCACTTTTTTCAAACAGTACAGGACACATAATTAAATTAAGAAATCATCTTGAAATTAATGAGTTTAGCGCTAAAGTATTTTATATCTTAATTTTTTTAAAATTTAGTGACGCTTTTAAAAATATATTTGCTGAATGCTGCATTGGGAAAGACCTTTTTTGAGGATTAGGATTCTGTAACATACAAAACTACCAATTGTTTTTGTACAATATAGCGCTTCTAGAAATACCATTGTTAAAAATTCCATAATTTTCTATCTCGCTATTTCCTGTTTGTTGTAGCAGCATCAAATTACCGATAATTTGAATCGCGTGTATTACCTACGTACACCTCTGCAGTTAGTAGCATATTTCATCGCACCAATACATACGACACCATTCGACAAGTTTGAATAAATTCCACCCCACAGTGCCAGTGTTACAATTAGTCAGGTTTGCCTAGCTCCCTTAATTGCCGTTGCAATTATAGAGGTGCCCGTTGGTTTCGTTATCGTAGACACAATTAACATCACGAGACGATCGTTATTTTTTTTTTCCATCGTAAAGCTGCAACAGACGACCATCACTGAATGAATCTTTGAATGACGTCGTTCGGATTATTTTCATGGGAGTTTCAAGGCGAAATTATTTGATGTGTAATGTATTTACTGATTATATTCGTATAAATTATCACATCAAATGTGACTCTAACATATATGTACATATACAAAATAA
Source organism: Protaetia brevitarsis (assembly GCA_004143645.1). NCBI lineage: Eukaryota > Metazoa > Arthropoda > Insecta > Coleoptera > Scarabaeidae > Protaetia > Protaetia brevitarsis. Next base: position 15,332 of record RXPK01002499.1, read on the forward strand.
GGTTCATAAAAAAGTAACTACATTGAAACTAAAGATAAGTTAGTTAAATGTATTGGTTCCATGAAATAGCTACCCAAAAATCATTTAGATTATAGCAAGTTCCTTACGAAGTCAAACAAAATGCATCACGTAGAAATACATACCCAACGTGACTAAGTAGATTTTCTTAAGAAACGAGAAAAAAATAAACATAGTGTGAAAATTCTATATCCATATATTATCATTAGCCAAGGTGTAATATTCTTGTGATATATTGTCGGGAGAGGGTACTAAATGATGTGCACTCTTTGACTGTTTCACATATACTCTATTGCTCACACTGAATGTATAGTAAAAACTGTACATATACAAAAACTAAGACTAAAACTTATACCTTATATCTTATACATTACACCCCTCCCACCTTAATTAGACACACAAAATAAAACAAATTAATTCATTTAATTAATCGTACCTTAACCTAGTTGGTGGCACTCTGCGACGTGCAGGTCTGCAGGCCTGGCTAACTTCAGGAGTAGATGAGGTGGATTCTGTTATTTCAGTTGTTACTGAATCATTATTTAAATCAGGTTTCAGAATATTGTCTACCTCCTCCCCTCCAGAAGTGTCATTATTTTCATTATCACTTAATTCAATAATATTATCATTAATTACTTCACTAATAGAATTATCCATCTTTAACTTATCAACTACTGCGTTTTCATTGACAGCTTCATTTTTCTCATTATGAACAAGATCTATTTCAGGTGTATTGTCCATTATTTGGTTAACATGTCTTTTACAGATAATATCCGAATTTAGAGTTTTAACTAAATATACATTAATTCCTAATGACTTAATAATACAAGCTGGTGTCCAAGATGGTTTCCTAAATCTGTAATCTCTTATTAAAACATTCTGACCTTGTTTAAATTCAATTTTTCTATGGCCTCTGTAATATTTTTAATTTAAATTTTGTTTATGTTTTATATTTTTATAAACATTGGTTAATTGATCAGTTTCGGTTGGTTTTAATAAATCTAGTTTCGTTCTTATAGAACGTCCAAACATTAATTTAGCTGGTGCCTCTCGCGTTGCTGTGTGCTCAGTAATTCTATAATGTAATAAAAATATATTTAATTGTCGTTCTAATTCTTTAAATGATTTACAATTTGACATAGTTTTTAATAAAAATGACTTTACTGTTTTACACTGTTCTCAGCAGCACGTTAGAGGGCAGGGTTGTAAGGTGGTGTCGTTATATGCTCAATGCAAGGAGAAAAGTTTTGAATTCAGCATAACTAGCTGCGGACCATTATCCGAAACTAATACCTTTGGCAGTCCAAAAGTTGCAAATAGCTTACGTAATTGATTAATTGTATTATCAGTAGTAACATTTGTCATTATTGAGACATCCAACCATTTAGATAAAGCGTCAGTAACTACCAAAAAATATTTTCCCGACAACGGACCACAAAAATCGATGTGTATGCGTTCCCAAACCGTTTTAGGAATAGGCCAATTTTGTAAAGGTGTTTTAGGAGGATTACTCCTTTGTGTTTGACAAGGGATACAAGCTTTACACATTGCTTCTATATCTTTGTTTAATGTTGGCCACCACAAATATGCTCTGGCCAATGATTTTGTTTTTACAATGCCCATGTGAGAAGCATGTATTTCCTTTAACAAATTATTTTGTAATGACTTAGGTATAATAATTCTTTCACCAAACAAAAGCAAATTATTTTGAACATTTATTTTATCTTTTTGTCTAGCGTAAACTTTTAATTCATCAGATACCTTTTGTGGCCAACCTTTCATGACACAGTTAAAAACTTTTCTTAACATGCTGTCTCTTTGTGATTCTTTTTTAATTAAATTACAATCTAGCGGTATATGTTCATTTTTCTGAAATGTTATTTAGGTAATTAACAACATCATAATTACTGTCACAATCTTCAATTCTAGGTAAGGGTAATCTTGATAGAAAATCAGCTGCATTTTGATCAGATTTCACATATTTTAAATTGTATTGAAAACCCGACAAAAATAAAGCATACCTTTGTAACCTATTAGCCCTCATCTGAGGTAAACCGCTTTTAGAACCAAAAATAGAAATTAATGGTTTGTGATCGCTTAATAAATTAAATTCACGACCGTAAATATATTCATAGAATTTCCGAATTCCAAATATGATAGCTGTGGCTTCTTTATCGAGTTGCGAATATTTCTTTTCAGCCTCGGATAAAGTTCTAGACGCATACGCGATTGGTCTTTCTTCGCCCGATGCATAAACATGTGATAAAATAGCACCAAATCCGTAATCTGAAGCGTCCACAGTTAAATTTAATTCAACCTCCGGATCATAATGGGCTAAACATTCAGTTGATGTTAAGATATCGCGAATTCTGTTAAATGATTGCTGACACGCTTTGCTCCAATTCCACGTAGCATCTTTTTTATAATTGGTACAAGGAATGTAAAATGTCCGGAATATTAGGTATAAATCGATGATAGTAGTTTACCGAACCGATAAATGACCGAAGTTGTTTAACATTTTGTGGTCTAGGTATCTTACGAATAGCTTCTACGTTTTCCGGAGTGTGCTTCGATTTGCCGCACCGATAGCATGTCCTTCCCGTCGCTGGCTTCGATGGTCCTGCCACCGCATCTTCTCTGCTATGCGTCGACGCGTTCTTCCTGCTGGGAAAATTCATTGATGCGCGCGCCGATGCTCCACCGAAACGATGCAATGGTAGTTGTTCCTTCTTAACTACTACGGATGTTTCTTGATTTATGCCGTAACCAATTTGAGCACTGTCGATATTTCTCGCCAATTCCACTGCCTTGGCTAAACTTAAGGCGTTATCTTCCAGAACCAATCGGATCTAAACCTTTTCCAGGACTCATAACCAGTTATAAACTTATCACGTAGTACGCCAATTCTCTAATGCACTCACCGAATTCACAATGCATCGCGCCTTCTTTAACGCGCAAGAGCCCATTCTCTAGCGTTTCGCTTTGCCTGTTTTTTGAAGCGCGTAAAAAACGATAGCGTTCGGCAAATACTGCTCGCTTTCTTGAATAATGATTTGATAAAATATTTACCAATGCGCTGTATTCTGTCTCTTCCGGCTTTTTAGGAACACAGAGATTGTTGCTTAGTTTGTAGGCTTTTTGTGTGAGAGTATTTAGTATGATTGCTCTTTTCTTTTCTTTTTCTACAATTTCATTAGCAATAAAAAATTGTTGCAATCTTTTGATGTGCACTCCAATCATCCTTCTTTGGGATCAAACTCTGGTAGTAAGCCAAATGTTGCCATGGTCCTCGTCGCCACTTGTAATATTCTTGTGATATATTGTCGGGAGAGGGTACTAAATGATGTGCACTCTTTGACTGTTTCACATATACTCTATTGCTCACACTGAATGTATAGTAAAAACTGTACATATACAAAAACTAAGACTAAAACTTATACCTTATATCTTATACATTACACAAGGAAAATCCATTTCAGGATTATTTATATGTTGTACATTTGGCATTTGGGGGTGGCATCGATTGAGGTAATTTTTGGTATTTACAGTGTGTGTGTGACACTAGTACTCATTTGCTTTAATTTCAGCCCGATAGCTTTAGGGAGACTTTTTAATGGCTTATCCGGGCAGAACCTTTATTGAAAGAAACTTAATTATATTCTTTAAATACTATTTCGACCAATCCATTTTATGTGATATAATCGTAAACAAAAACTTTATTGGCTTAAAATGAGGCAGCGGACGATCTAGCCACACATAAGTTACCCGAAAGGATTGCCATGGCCTAGATTTCATTCTTATTGATGTTAATCGGCGAAGGAACTGAGACCACGCAATTGAAGTCGACCCAGAAGACTAACCCAACGGAAATTGAAATAATCGTAATTACGATAACGGACTAACATAGCGTGCAAATTAGCGTCCGTAGATCGTAGTCGCTCTAAAGGATTGACACGGCACTAATACTATCTTTATTATAATTTTTATATTTGAATGTAATCAATGTTTATGTAAGGTATTCTATTGCCCTTTTTTTGCTCTATTTTGTCTTTATTCAAAAACGCTCTGATCATTCGATTTGTAAAACACATCGAGGACAGCTCATCAAGTAATCAATTCTTCAATCAATGGTATACAGGGTGATTCTCAATATATGCGACAAATTTTAAGCGCTGATTCCTGGGGTTATTTTGATTATAAAAGTTCATAAGAACATATGTCCAAAATCGCTTAGTTCTAAAGTTGTATAATGTTTAATAGTAAGTTAACATATTAAAATAATTTTTATTATAAATTAACAAAATAAATAATAGTAAACAAAATTAACTTATACTAACTGTTGAAAAATGACCGCCCCCAACTGCAATACAAGCTTCTATCCTCCCGTCGTATTGACTGGCGAGTCCGTTCTAAAATACCAGGGGTATTTCGAATTGTTTGAAAAGCTGCGATAATACGATTTCTCAGTGCAACGACATTTTCAAAGGGAGTCGTATAAACTAATGATTTAAGGTGACCCCAGAGAAAAAAGTCCAAAGAATTTAAGTCTGGAGACCGAGGAGGCCACGGTTGTGGACCTCCCCGCCTATCCACCGATCTGGATACGTATTGTCCAAAAACTCGCGAGCAAACTAAACTAAAATACGCTGGAGCACCGTCTCATGGCATAAAATACATTTGTAATCTTAATTGCAACGGAACTTTTTCCAGCAGTAGTGGTAGCTCCTCTTCAAGAAAATTGCGGTATACCTCGCCATTTAATCGCATCGATTAAAAATGTGGACCTATCAAGTGATCTCCAACAATTTCAGCCCACACATTGACAGAGAATTGATGTTGATGACGGGCATTCACTAGTTCGTGGCGGTATTTTCTTCGGCCCATAATGTGATTATTATGAAAATTAATAATCGCGTTTCTAGAGAAAGTAGCCTCGTTGGTGAAGAATATTTGAGCCAAATAGTCAGGATTTTCTGTGATTTTGTGTTGCATCTATTGACAAAAAGCCACTCTTTGCGGAAAATCTGCCGGCAAAAGTGCCTGCACCCGTTGAATGTAATATGGAGGATACAACAGTTGATCTTTCAATATTCTCCAAACTGTGGCGTGACTAATGTTTGAAGCAAACGCAATTTTTCTGGTGCTTGTAGTAGGATGTTCCTCAATTTCATTTAGTACCATTTCTTCAACTTCTGGAGTTCTCACTGTAGATGGGTGCCCGTTATCAGTCGTCCGTTTTTTAAAATTTCCCGTCTCACTAAGACGTTGGTGAAGACGGGCAAATTTTGAATGATGCGGGATGATACGGTTCGGGTATCGTTTTTCATAAAAACGTCTAGCAGCACGCGAATTTCCATTGGCAAGACCGTAAACGAAATGCATATCACACATCTCAGCATTCGTGTAATTCATTTTAGAAAACAGAAACTGGCAATAAACTGAATGAATACTCTGACAACTATTGACAAATATTGAAATGACAAATAAACCATTCCCTCTCAACACAATTGTTTTTGAAGAACCAACTGTGATATGTATTATATCGCATTAGTCATAGTTCATAATTTATTATTAAACATTTAATAACTTTAAAACCAAACCGTTTTGGACATATACTCATATGAACTTTTATGATCAAAATAACCTCAGGAATCAGCTCTTAAAGTTTGTCGCATATATTGAGAATCACCCTCTATATACACCATTTATTTGTATAAAATGAATAGTTTCCAGCAAAACATTGCTTTATATAGCTAAGCCAATTGTAAATGAAAATGTCATGGGTTTATTTCCTTTGCAAAATGTTGCCTACAAAAGTGTCGAATATAAGAAAACCGAGAAGAAAAAAACGACATAAAAGTCGTAAACGCAACTGCTTGCTATGAACGTAGCTTTAAGGCGAATCTGGACGTCCAAGTGTGCGACAGAGATAAATATATCGGAAAAGTATTCCACGCTTTTTGGGAAAACGGTACGACCAATTTTGAAATTTTAAACTGTATTTGTCTTAAAATAATGTTTGAAATTGCGCCAAGGTTTTAATTTTTTTCCTTTCTATGTATTTAAATTTTTAAATGTTGTAAGTTTGTTATATTAAAAACAAATTTCAAAAAATCAGCTCAACGGCGCATTTGAAGACCAATGTCTTAATGACAAAAACTTTTTAATTTTTGAATTGGGACTAATAATAACGCCCGAAGAGAAAATATTCATTTTTCTTTTTCCATCAAATGCCGACAGGCCGCCGGCTGCTAATCGTAACCTAACGCATAGACCGATGTTTGTTTTAGGACGTATCTACGTACAGATGGTCTGGCTATGGCATCAACGTAAGGCAGTAAATATAAGCATATTCAATTCTACTTTCAGTATTGTCTTTTTGTCGTATTTTACACAACCCAACCTACTTCCTATCTATGTTTAAATAAGTGGGAAATTCTTAAAATTGTGTAAATGTTAATAAATAGATAATGTATCTACTTTTTAGTAAACGAGTCATAAATTATAAGTACTAAACCACTTCAATAATTTCCTTGAATGCCAATGGTATTACGAAAGAGAACATCAATAAAATGCAAATAAAAAAATGCACACAGCCATTTTTTCGACTGGGTAAAATGTACCTATAAATTGCAATTTCTTTTATATCTGCTTAGATTACATACCTTGTATCATAGTCATTTATATTGGCCGCCCTAGAATTATTTTTGGATTTGGCGCACTGAAATACCGCAATGACAAAGTAATAAAAATGTCTAGGGTAAGTAGATATGGAACTTACATTTTGTACAATAGAATTATTAAATCTTAGAAAGAAGCTTTTTTCTTTTCGCGCTTGATACGAAGATGCTTTCGCCTTTTGAAACGAGTATCTCTTTATCCATTTTCAGATAATGCGGTTTGCTACTTGAAAGAAAGTAAATATTCTTCGTACAATAACTGCAGTGCTAAGTCAGTTCCAGAGAAAAAACTTTAGAGGTACTTGACTACAGGTGTGCGATGTCTGTGTGTGGCACCCTGACTCATTTATCATAAGTTACCTTATAGGAAGTTGTATTGTAAAATCATAGATACAGGTATAGAATAACACTCAATGAAGCGTAGCGAATTACTCTAGGACAATCTTAGCAATTGATTTTGAACACAATGTAACATAGAAGGCAAACAATTCAAATCATTCAAAAAGACAAGAGGTAACTTTCTTTTCGATCTGACTATCGCTTGAGGTTTATTCCTGCTCACGTGTTCTACAAATGCTCTTCACATTTGTGCATCCTCGAGATAATTCAGTTTTCGGAAACAGCAGTTACTCAATTTACAAAATAAGTCACTGATTCTACTGATTCATAGTACGGATTATATTATCAGTGCTATAATTATGTATTTCTGAATTAATAGTATTCTTTGTAGCCTAGTAAATCAAATAAAATTACTGATAGTATCTTATTAATTTGCATTTTAATTTTGATTTTTCTAAAGAACCATATGAAATAGTGTTACCCATACATTCAAGTTCATATGACAGACTAACTAATGTTTTGAAAGATCTGATTACTCGAAACCAGTATCATTTTTGTAGCGCACTTAATTCGACGAGCGCATTTTCCTCTTTCGGACGCTATTTGCTATCAGAAAGAAATGAAAAAAAAATGTTTTAGTATCAGTAAGGACTGCTGAACCGTCGCCCTTGACCACTTTTTTATTTTTTCTTTTTGGAAGCCAAATAGAACCAAACAAAAAAAATAAAAAAAGAAAATTTTAAAAAATAAAACGTTGGCGCAATTTTAAATACTGTTTTGACAACAATCTCTTTATGAAATTTAAAATATTTTGATTGGTATGTCTAAAAACAGCGGAAAAAGTTCCTCGCCATCTACTGGAAGAGAATCTAATTAAAAGGCCGTCCAGATTCGCTTTAAGAAGTGGCCTCACTCATTTTCTCGTTTCTCACTGTAATATTCACATACATAGTTGTACAAGCTAAATGAAAGTTGCGTTTATTTCAATCACCATGGATTTTTAGTTGTTTAATTAATGTAGGCGAAACAATCTAGTAATAACGAATGAGTAACTCACTTTCAGATCGCGAACACATGGTCCGACAATTAATCATATTATAAACCGAGGAGACGTTACTTATCTTTTGTATTTATGAGTTTACCCCGTGTTCTACACGAGCGCCATATAACTGGTATAAAGCTTAATGCACACGGTAAATGCCGTAACGCATTTAAGCACAAAGGAAGCATTACCATAGATCAAGTCGGTCCAGGCGCATCCCCCTATCTAACGGGAAATCGCCGGTAGCCGAACCACAGCCGAGCGCCGTTTTGTTCCTTCTTTTTCAACGGTAACGATAAATAATAAGAGCCAACTCGGCGTTCACCGGGATTTATATTTGTGACGGCCAAATGAAGACAAAACTCGGTTGAAATTTATGCCGGGGTAACCTATACAGGGTTGGAATAAAGTAAAGGATCAGGTAACTATATTTAAAATGGAAAATGTTGATATTCATGAAACTTTTTAGATGAGTGTAACGATGAATAATAAACCTGAGTTGGATTTTTTTTTTGTTGTTGTTGGAAATATCCCCAATTTGTTTTTTTTTTTTCGCTAGCCAGAAGAAGAACGGTGCACTAGATCATTTGTATCACCTGTAAAGACGGAAACAATTTTCAAAAAGTGCAAATAGCTATTTGGTTCTGACATGATTAAGTAAAATGCACGTTTTCGCATGTGCCAAACCAGAACAATTGGGGCAAGATGGGAACATTAAGCTTTAGAACACTGCATCAGGATTGCAAATTGATATACGAGGTTCTAAGCAGGCTTGTTGTAATTTTTAAACATTTATCTGCTGATGAATGAATTTAAAATTTTTCGATGGATACTCTTGATGTTGTGAGAAAATTTTGAAAAGAAATGTGTAAATACACCATCTTGCCCCACCATGGGGGCAAGATGGGGTACCAAGTGAGTTAAGAATGGGTCGTACCATAAATCTAGGTAATAGGTAAAAAAAAATAGATTCTTAAAATAATGTTAAAAACATGCAGGAACAAAGCTTAAACTCTTCAAAGCGGAACTACTTAAAATAAAAAAAATACAATAACGATAAGAATTATTAAATTTAATCTTCACAATTGAGACAATAGAAGACGAACTCATCCACGTTATTCGCACAGCCTCCATGTACCCAATCTCGCCATCCATGGCATTGTATCAATACTTCCCCTTACAGTACTAACATTGAGCGTCATCTTCCTCAACAGAAGAACTTGATTATTTCCTTGACGTTTTCTAAAAATCTATCTCTTTGCTTTCCTTACAAAATTCGGCTTCTTGATTTCTTCTGTTTTCTTCTTTGTCATTTTTTTCCTTTAACTCTCCCTTCGCACTTCTAGTTGCCTTAGGGATTCTTCAGACTTCTATTTTCTTGTAGCAGATTTTTATACGTAGTGCTTGTAAGGATTGTTGTCTTTCCCTTGTTACGCTTTGATTGAACCTGTACATTATTCCTAACATGAGAAATAGGCAATTATGTCTGCGAGAAAGCATAAAAGGCATATCAAGCATAACGGACCAGATGAAAGAGTGAGATAATGATGTCCCCATGTTGCCACCATACCAATAGCCCCATCTTGCCTCTTGTTTGGGACATTTTTCTGGTTATGTTATAATAACATATTAAATATTTGAAATAAACAAATAACACACTATAGAAAATACATGCAATACATGTCAATTAATAAGCACAAAAAGGTGTAGTTGTAAATAATTTACTTATGCTTCCGATACTGGCCGTTGAACTTACCATAAAAATAATAACAAAATTCTGGAAATTGCAAAGTTCACGCATAAACAGCAATAACTTTGTTATTACGACTAGTAAAGTTTCCTACATTACAACAAACATAAAACAGCACTTGTCAATATTAGGACTGCTATTATTTGACAGATGCTTTACTGCTGTTTCCGTAGATACAGACGATTGTCCCCATCATGCCTCGTGGCCCCATCTTGCCCCACCCTCCCCTATTCTAACACTGGATAATTTCTATTTGACCCAGAAACTGATTTGCTGTTTAGCTACTGTATCTGTTGCATTTACGCGCTTCCGGAACATTTAACATCGTCTAATTGTCGCTGAAAAATTTTATTGATGTGTGTCTGGTATTCTTTTTTCCAAACGGATAGCCTTACCTTGTGAGTAATCGTTTCCAAACATTTTCTTGTCCCAAATCACGATGAGAAACTTTAAAGGGAGGAACATCAACCAAGTTGAAAACCAGGTATTATCTGGCTGTAATAAAAAACAATCTGCTAAGGCGCCTCTACTTAAAGTTACAAATAACTCAATCAAATAGAAGGCAAAAATCCAGATCGCAAAAACAGGAAAAATGAATATAAGCTCTAGGCGGGAAACGTAAGCCAAACTACTAAGAGTAATAAGAAGCCCGAAAAAAAACAACCAATCGTTCATCGAGGCAGTGTTAGGATTACAGATGATGGTAAAAGACAAGCATCATCTGAAAGAAACAATGAATTAAGAGCAGATGGATCAGATTCAGAAACGACCTAATCTTCACTGGAAGAGTATAAATGACTTTGCAAAGGCAAGATACAAGAACCAAGTTCAAGCCAAAGGCATCCACAATGAATCTTTAACTATTGTTGATTCAAAGGATCTTCCAAAGAGATCAATGATCTAACTTTGAATCCAGGTTAGGAAGAACCGGTAAGGTCAAGGTAAAGGGTCTGGGGTATCGCCTAGAATAGTATATTTCAAACCAAGAGAGAAAAGTGCCCTATTACAGGCCGCAGGCATATATTATAAACCAAGCCGAAAAAAATTATACATACCTGTGAGTGACATGATAGATAATAGGCTTAATCTGTCAAATATTTTTTGGGAACTGTCAAGTTAGCGTCGTTTTTCAAAAAGGGCCAGTAATAGTTTAATTGAAATTTAATACCTAATAATTTAGCAATTATCTGGACCGAATGTACTAATCTCAGGGAGGAAAAGTACAACTTCCCTCCCTTAAATGAGGGAGGAAATGGATACTTTCCTCCTTCATTTAAGGGAAAAAACTCGTTTACAGTAAAACATCGAAAGTACCCAGAAATAAAAAGAAATAGAATGGAATGGGAAGGAAATGGATACTTTCCTCCCTCATTTAAGGGAAAAAACTTGTTTACAGTAGAACATCGAAAGTACCCAGAAATAAAAGGTTGCAAATAAAATAGAGCAAAGGTAAGGATATACCGAAAGGTTTTGTTATTGGATCGGCATAATTAACTTGATAATCCTAACTTACTACGAACCAGGGACTGACTAGGGAGCTTGTATTCATAGCAGAGGGGCTTCTGAAGAGCACGGAAATTGGAGAATTAAATACAAAAAGTCAAGAGGCTCCAGTATATCCAGAAACTCTACTTTAGACGGCTTCCAGAAAGCAAAAAAAATCCAAATGTGGATACCAAATTAGTATCTTACCTAGATATTTTATTTTATCTGCTAATATAAGTGTCACACTTTGGATAGTAATTGGTATCAAGTGCTCCACTCTTTTTTTCATGGTAAATCGTACTAGCTTCGTTCTGGTCAATGCTCAGGCTTTCCTCATCGCACAAATTATAACAAATGACAGTAGTCAGCTGCTGGGAGGCAGAAGAAAATTCCGTCGGTCCCAATCCTCTTAAAAGTATTACAATATCATCGAAAATACTGACATTGCTATTCTGAAATCATGGAGACTAGATAGTTCAGTGCAAGATCTGCAGATTCACCCTGCTTGATACACATACTGGTGTACGTGAAGACGCCCATTGGGAAAAATTATTTCTCTGTCATGAAACTCCAACACCTTTTCTAATGCTTTCCAAACGAATAATATCAGGGTGTTTGTAGAAAAGGTTGAACCGGAAGTACAGTAGCACAAGAAAATCGAAAAAACTTTGACGAATAACATCATTTCTGTTATGATAAGATATTTCAACGGTTCCATCCTTTATCCTGACCCGGTATATTCAGCACCTAGGAATCACGGGTCGCGCATAATCGCCTTTGTTTTTTTTGTTCCTTCGTCTGAACGCTTCATTTATTTATTTCCCGTTTTCAGAAAAGGTTCTGCCTTTCCTACTTTCGGTTTTTAGCGTTTGCCAGATAAATCGCCCGCGCTGCGGAGTGGGAGATCAATTTGTTTACGAATAGATAAATACGATTTATGGTCGGTAAGAGGGAGGAGACGTAACAGTAAATTTAACGGCGCAACCGAGAGAGAGAACGAGAAAAAATCGAAGCTCTAGCCTCGTCCGAAGAGGACGATTCCGGAAAGTGAATTATTAGTATTTTTTTCTTCTTTGTGTTATTTCTGTTTCCATTGCGTGCTAAGTTACGTAAATAAGCCGTGGCGGAAATGATTTATCGTCTCCATTTTCACGGTCGGCTGCTGGATTCTTATCGAACGGGAAAAGTTAAATAGTCGCGTTCTACGTTTTCTAGAAGGACGATTTGTAATAATTCGAAACTTTTAAATGGGACTGTGTATCTTGGACTAATTGCAGATTCGTTTCCAGAATTAAAAGTTTTATCATTTCTGCAGAGCATCTAAAAGTTAGATATTTACAAAAGCCAAGCTGGAGAACTACATATGTACTTCCACTTTTTGCAATTCAAATTCATAGTTTCGTACGTAAATACGTTTAAATTAAATTTCAAATTTCCCGCGTTTTCTGACCGTTCAAACAGTGTTATGTTAGGCTTAAAGAGACATGTGAAACAGAGTAGCCAACCTTGATGTAAATTGCTGGATATTGGTTCGTACAGTAAAATACATAACAAATACTATAAACCTACCATATTTACACAAATTTCCCCAAGTTACTGCGAACGGTTTGGGGTAGATTTGACAAGGAATACCTTCTACAGGACCGGATTCTGCAGACATCGGAGTGGTCAGGACTGTTCAGGTGTCGAATGAGGGCCCTGGTACGTCATAGGTACTTCAGATCACGGAAAGTGGCTCGTTCAGGACAGGAACATCATAACAGGAAACTCAAGAAAATCGTCGTTGAAGAAAATTACCCAAAAAGGTTGCAGATAATTTGGATAATATTTGTGTGATGAACTTTGTTTAACAAAAAACAATTATTTTTAGGTTGTGATTTGGGATAAAATTGGATTTTTACGAAATAGCCGTTAAATTTTTCAAGAACAAATTGAGATAGGTCTGCCTCGAACAAAGGTCGGCTGGTGAATGGTTCGAATTGAAAATGTTTTAACTGACTTGAAAGCGATTGTCGTCGTCAAGAAGTCCAACTGTCTGTGAAAATCCGTTAATGTAACCGAAATGAGGGGAACATCCATTGTTTTATACATGAGAATGCCCATGTGATCGAAAGAACTTTCAGATGTTTAAACGAAGTGAAAATAAATAAAATACAAATCTGAATCACCTTACAATTGAAATATGATAAAGGTATGTGTCGTAGATCATGAGAAAAATACATTTGAAATTTTAAACACTTATTACTATATAAAATAACAATCTATAAAATTCATTATTGCACCAAAAGGTAGGCAACCATTATACACATAGAATTGTTACAGAACCCAATTTCCCAGCGATTTCCCCATGTCTTTCTGTTGACATATCAAAGCAATTGGACTGCCAATGCAATTACAACGTATTAGACTAAATTTAACTGACATAAATACAAGTAAAAATAATAAGAATGTTCATTTAAATTGAACTTGGATCCAATTTTGATCTGTCAAAATCTATTGCAATAGTATACTATTCAAACTCTAATATTCATTTTCGATGTGTAGGTACTGCTGATCAACTTGCTTCCTAAAGGGAAAATTCTAAAGAAAAATGCCTTGAAGGACTTGCCAAATGCAGAGATTTCCTACATCACCTGGACATCGTCTGGCTGTCTGCTGCTACATATATATCCTTTTCTATTTATCTAATTAATTTTAAAATATAACTAAGTAAAATAGTTACATTCCTTTTTAAAAAAAGTAGAATATGTTTGCCATCACAGTTTACATTGTTTCACTGGAAGAAACACTCTGACAATGGTAATTAATTAAGGGGGCAATTTAAGGGGCAAATATACAGAAAGAATTAAGAAGATTTGGACCAGCCACTTATCCGTAAAAAACAAAGTTAGTGCCACAAACAATCTGGCTCTTCCGATAATCACCATACGTTTGATGTATTCGCTGGAATGTAAAGAGCTAGCAAACTTGGATAGAAAAACAAGGTAAACATTCACCCGGGCAAGAAGAATCCCAATGGCTCAGGGATAGGTTGTAGAATCCGTTGCAATAGAGAATGGTACATGTCGTCCCAAAACCTGCACGAAGCCTGACATCAATTACCCCCCCGGTGTCTGTTGCCTAGCAACGAGCATCAGCTCCAATATTCGTTCATTGTGCTGGTGATGTCATGTACCATTCTCTATTACAACGGACTCTACTTACCTAGAAATAAAGGGGACGAGGTCCTCGATCGTTGACATATGTACGCGAGAAGAATAATAATACTGCCATGAGAGTGTCCGTCAGTAGTGATCCCCTCCTAAATTTGTAAGGAGCACAAGGAATATGAAGAGCAATTTTCTACATGGAGCTGGGAGAGAAGCGCCAACTAAGCTAACTCAATTAAATTGAAGAAGACATCAAGGGACTTTGATTGGGGGTTCCTTGCATCTAAAGGATAAAAAAAAACAATGGACATAGTAAGAAGGCAGTAGGGAAGCAACAATAATCGCTATACCTTAAACGCGATGCATGGAGATATTTTATAAAATAATTGATTGAACTACAGCTGTCGGAGAGATTGACATTCGCTTTTTTATGCCACCTGGATTGTATTCTGAGGCGGAGGGCTATGTAACAGCATGTCAGGACGGGGGTCCACCAAGTTTGATATAAAGAAAGATTTCCCTTCCGATATAAGCGCATAGTGCATGAATAGAATTACTTTTGACCACCTCTAATAAGCTGAGATGTGTTAAATAAAGGAATCACAGTATATATACATGTAACATTGTCTGTAGTTTATTTGTTGGATTTTTTTCCCTTCTTATTTCTGTCGTCTTCATCCCCGTGATACCTGTTCTTCAATTCCTTCTTTTTGCTGTACTTGCCTCAATTCACTGCAATTCTTCGTAGTTAACTGAATGTCATGTTCGTCTAATCAATTCCTCTATGTCTGCTTCGTTAATTCGAAATCCATGGATCCTACTTAAGGAAATTAACTGCATCAAACACTTGCAAAGATTTGTTAACTTCCTTTATTTGTTTCCACATCACTTTATTTTGACAGCCTCAGGCCATAGCTTTTAAAATAGTAAGTCGGAAAAATTTGGGTATGTATATAAATTCAATAGAATTACCAGAAAACTAAAAGGTAAACTTAATGGATTATCACTACTAGAGTAGAGTTTATTGAAAATTTCTTCACCACGTGGAACACGCGGACTTCACTAACACCTTAGTTCTGCCCTTAGAGCTTCTAAACACATCACACAATCGCGTAGTTTGTGTTGGAACATGGAAATTATGTAATACAGGCAAGCAAAGATGGTGAGTCTACAACATTCGCTAGCAAATTATATAGAAACTTGACACTATCAATATCATCTTTCTGACATTGACTGAAAATTATGCTGTACCAGCAGCGCACAATAGTCTGTGCCACGTTCTGGATAGGTTTCCCAAAGACTCTGAGTGATAAGTATTTTAAAAAACTCCCCTCGTTTCTGTAATTTTCTAACAACGGCTAGTATTTGGTATATGTAGTATGGGATGTTCATACCAAAGAAGCATATTCCAATTTACTTTTCAACTAAAGCATATATAATTTTTTTGAATTGCATGTAGGTTAGTGAAGTTGTAGCATGATCTTATAATAATTATCCTTTAGAAGCGGACAACAAATATTGTAATTATATTGGCCAGTTTAGAAGCACGCCCCGATGATCAAACAGCAACACCTAAGTCACCGAACCACATCGCTTTTAGTAACTACTCCAGCCTTACTGAGTAGTCATAATAACTATGAAAGAATCTACTTGTGAGGTATTACAGAACACTTATTGACATTTAAAGATATGACAATTCATCGATCAGTGTAAGTTGTCTGCACGTTAATACAATCAGTATTATCATTCAAACATAATCGTATAAATTTTCCAAGTTCGTCCGCATTAGGCCCAATCGATTCACACTTTCGGCCTTTCTTAGCAAATCATTAATGAAAATGTTAAAAAGCAGAGGACCTAAGATAAGAGCCCTGCGGTACTCCTGACGTCACTGAGAAGGTATCGCCGACAAAAGCCATTGTAAGTAACATATGCACTTCTGTCTTCTTAAGTAGGACTCCATCAAATTAAAAATATTAAGGCCTATTTTAGACAAGGCGGTTTATTTTGTTTACACTCAACTAGGTGATTGTCATTGAAGACCTATTGAACCCGCCGAGGCGGCCAAGTTGACTCCGTGTGAAAGGGTTCATATCAGTATGCTCCTTACAACTTAATTGAATCAACTAAATCGCCTCGTCTGAAACAGGCCCAAGATTTGGGCTTAACATAGTCAGCACAGATACGTATTACAATAGTAGAGTTCATACAGATTTTCGAAAACTCTTAAGTTTTACAAAAACGAGTACCACAAAAGCTCGTTCAAATTTAATTCATTATCAGATTACTAATAGTTGAACTAATCAAAATTAAATCATTCCGGAAGCAACAATAGAAAGCTATTTACAAGCAAAAGTGATTATAAATAGTTAATTAGATTAAATTTTGTTTTTAAAAATTATCTAGATAACATTTTATTGGAATTTTGTCTGATCCGCCCTGTTATAAAGCAACTTAACCTTTTTCTACAACAAAACAAGCCTAATAAATACTTCTCTCTTAATTGTATTTCCATAGTAGGGTCTGCAATAAACTGTTATTGTAAACGTTTTCTTCTGCTAATCATCAATGCCAGTATACACAAGCAAATGCTTAGAGAAGACTCTAGACCTGAGATGTGAAGGAATGAACCTCACGAACTGGTCTCCGTTACGCTTAATTAAGATAATCGCTTTAATTAGAATATCGATCTGATTGGAAGGCTTGGGTTCCGTGACAAAAGCAAAATTATTCCATTGCCCAACTGCCCAACTGAATCCTCCATCTTCAATTCTTAGCAGGGTGACAACACCGGAGCTACCAAGACCCATCAAGAGTTCGGGCGTTTCTGAATTAACGCAGCTCTTTTTTTTGTGACACCCAAAGGCATCCATCATCGTTTCTTAATCTCCGGAAGCGAATGACACCGTAAAAATTGTAAAGGCGGATAATCGCGAAATAAAGCTAAGAAAGGCCGCCTCATATCGACCCCCGCCATTAAACGACCCCGCAATTCGAAATTAGGTAGAGGTGGGTGCGCTCCTAATTTAGTTGATACCACCAAGCGTTATTACCTCCGCTTTTTGGAGAGGTTGTTCGACTTTCGTTGAAAGCTCTCTGCTCCTTCGATATTTTCACCGTGGTAAAAGTGAGAATTTTCGAGTTGTTTAGATAAGGGAGTAAACAAGTGACAGCCGCGAGGTATTTGTATTACAGCCTTATTAACTTCGAGTCAGATATCGATCGGTCTGTTATTTGAGTGCTAGGTAGAGTGTGTTGTATCCTACTGACTGCGCCGATTTTGTTTTTCTCAAGATGAAGCTTAATGCCGGTATTACAGCGATTAATTTTCATTCCGGGAAGCATTTTTAGTGTTTATTTTACACGGAAAAATGGGAATTTCGCAAATGTAGGAATAAACTTCCGTTGGCACAATAAGAAAGCCACGTGGCGGTGTTGCATTGGACGAAAACTAAGATAAGTCTGTAATTCTTTTCGTTAAAGTTAAAGCGGTTTAACAATTTGCATTAAAAACCAAGTTGACGGTTTCTTGTGATAATTAAGGCGATCTGGTTAAAAACACAGTGCGAGAGGAGGTAAAGAGTTGGGTCAAAGAACACTAGAAGCAGTACTACAAGCAGGTAACCTTTATTAAGGGACAATCAAAGATGAAGGCTGAAGAATCATTAGAACTCAGTGTGAATTATCGTTGCAGGTAGCAAGATACTGTACATTGATAGGGTATCTACAGAAAATAGGAACCAACATTGGAGATGCCAACTACAGATTGTGTAATGGGGTGACAAAGTGCGAATCCGAAATTCTGGACGCAAAAACATGCCAAGCCAAAAATGCACCAGAATATTACTTCCAAGTCAATCAACCAGAGACTTAGCACATGATACCAGGATACTGGAATGGCTGGCATAATGGATAAAGAAAATGGAAATTAAATGTGAAAAGCCAAGCGGTTGTAGGCTATAGAGTCTCCAGAGATTTAGTGTCAGATGGCTTGCATAGTGAGAAAAAAGTGGTTTGACAGCTTTTTTTATGAAAAGTATGATGGTTTAAAATACTTGTTTGTTAAAATTAGAATGTTTTTGCCATCTTTTCCAATAATATATGAATAGTTTGGCAATTTTTTCATTAAAGCTAAGATAATTTATTACGTCCTTTATTTTTTTATGCAAACATTATATGTTTTTGTAAGTTTTCTCATTTAAATCTGAAGTGATTTAAGAGTTTCTTGGTGAAACCATGTGATTAACACTTTTCTAAAACATAAAACTGACAATGGTTTAAACAAAAAATTACCAAATCACAACATCCTGGTTCACATTATCTTTTTTTGTTAAAGTTATCGTTGTGATTTAGCAGTTTTCATAAAAACAAAATAAGTAAGGTAAGAATTTATTTCAATGTTCAATGATGATTTGGGCAGATATTTTCATTAAGCTGAATGATTAGCAATTTCTTTTAAGGCTCATGTAATTTAGCACGAGCCTTCAAATAAAGAAATTTTGTAGTTTTTCTAAAAAAGAAGAAAAGAAACAAAGTCATTTGCAATAGCTTTTTATACTAAATGCAAGGCAATTTAGATGTTCTTTTATTTAAAACTATAATGGTTTTGCTAATTTTTTTTTTCTGTAGTATTAACAAGGCTTAATTCTTTCTCTTAAAACCAACATGAATTTGCAGTTTTTCTGTAAAGCTAAGGTCAGGTTTGTCAGTTTTATAGTTAATGTTATGCTACATTGGTAAGGTTTAAATAAATTACCTGGTTTAGCAATTTTTTTTTCTTTAAAAATAAGGCGATTCCAAACCTTGTTCGTTGAAAAAAGAAAAATTTGCTACAAAGTCAAAGTGATTCGATATATTTTTTTTTCGTAAAAACTAAGGCGATTTTGCACTTTTTTATAACTAAAACAACATTAAAAATCTGAGTTGGTATTATATCTGTAAAGTTGAGGCGATTATGAAGGTTTTACAGTTAAACCCAAGTAGTTTTAATAAATTATTCGTTAAGGTAAACATGATTTAGCATACTTTCCAAGGTTTTTAAACTGAAGTGATCTAGATTTTCTTTCAAACTAGTTGGGTTTGACAACTTTTTCGTTAGAATTAAGATTTTGGTTGGCAGGTTCTTTTTAATAATAATAATAATAATAATATATTTACTTGCTTAGTTGATGCATACATTAGTGTATATTAAGCACGTCAAAATTAAACAATCACTACAAACTAAAATAACATACAATAATTATTAAGATGTGATTAGAACTCCACAAGGAAACCGCGGTGTCCCCCTCCGATTTCGATGAAACTTAACAGATCGAAAGAGGACCCCTTAAAATAAGAGACACGTATTTTTTTATCCGGCGTATCCGCACGATTTTTGGGTACAGCCCCCTCACCGATGTCTCCAGGTAGGATATCCTTTGAAAAAAGCTAATAAGGGGATGGGGTACCCATACACCGCATTTTTTTAATAATAGTTTATTCATTTTCACACAAAAGATCGCTTTTACATAGAAAAACATGGTAAATAATTTGGGAGGATAATAATAAAAATAATGTAATAATAATAATATAAGTACATTAACAAATATAATTTGTTATCGTTATACGCTGCTCTCCTTACTTAAATTTCTTTAATTAGAATGTATCTACTCGAAAGCTATGGTAAAACTTTCTATGCTACTAACTTATATATATACTATATTAACCTTTTATGGTAGTGAGCAATATAATCGTTTTACAACTGAGTTAGTGGGACTGCGTTTTATATATTTCCTAATAAATGATTGTTCATTCTTAGAATACCATAATCCTTTAGTGGTATATATGAACAAATTTGCTACAACAGAGACGAAGGATTAAATAATAATATATATAGTTTTTTATTTTATTTCAAGTTTTTCGTGCAATGTAGGTGTACAATATAAGTATTCAATGGACCATAAATATAACTAATGTGTTTGTAACGATTAAAATTTGGAAACAATTAGAACAGAATTAACAAAAAATTAATAATGCTTATAAATGTTTAAATACATGACATACTGTAATGCGATTATTGGTATATATTATTCGCAATAGCGAACACAATTATATACATACAGTAATTAAGCTATGTAAGTGTTACAGTAGTGGATAGTCTGTGTAAAAGTGTTTAAAAACGCAGATTTTGTTGCACCATGAACACCGCAAAGTAGCTGTTATTGCAAATTACTATACAAGGTATAGCTGCGCATCTTTTGCTTAAAACAAAACTCCACAGGATTTTTAAAGGGCCAGGTCTTTCCTCAACGTACCACTCTATACCACGAGTACTTGAATACGTTCGAAAAATCTGGGGAAGAAAACTGATTATGGGTTTAGGGATTGCAACTTAATGATATTATTTTCCTGATGAAATCATGTCGTAGTTCATAAGAATCATTATATCCGAAAAAGTTTCTAAAAATTTTTCACAGTCTAAAACACATATACATCTAGAGGTTGTACATCGCTGTCGTTTTTGGTTATAATTTAAAATGTATTAAGTTTTGTCTTTGGCACTAATTGCTGATTCGGCCACAATCCATTTTCTATGTAAAAGCGATCTTTTTTTGATGAATAATGATAAACTTATTATTAAAAATGCGGGGTATGGGGTACCCCGTTCTCCGTTATTAGCTTTTATGAAGATTATCTACCTTGAGACCATGTGTTATGCTGGAAATTATGTGTAGGATAAACAATTATTTCTGTTAATAGTTCATTTGATTTATATCAATAGACAAGTTTATTAATTTTGAAGCTTTATTATTATTTTTCTATTTTTACAATTATTAATTTTCCAAACTTGTTATACATCATCGTATTCTATGTAAAACCGGCCTTCTTTTGATGAATAAGAAAAAGAAAAAATGTAAAAAAAATGGGAGGTACGGGGTACCCCGTCCCCCGTTATTAACTTTTTGCGAATACGGACGACGCCGCCTTTAGGGCCATGCAATATGCTGCAAATTATGTTTAAGAAGAAAATTTAATATCTGTTATAATTTAGGAAATATTTGCAAAAATTGAAAAATCATCCAAACTTTGGAGGGGGCTGTACCCCAAAATCGTGCGGATACGCCAATAAAAAAAAAGTACGTATCTCTTATTTTAAGGTACTCTTTCGATCTGTTAAGTTTCATCGAAATCGAAGGGGGACACCCGCCGGTGTTCCCTTGTCAGTAATCAGGAATTAAACACCGTAGAATTTTGCAATTTGTTCTCATTTATAGATTTACTGATCTCTTTTCTGATTGATGTAAAAATGTAATTAAATATTTCATTCCAAAAATTAATTATTTATCGTTCGATTCCTTTTTTAAAAAAAAACTAAGATTATTTACTTATTTATTTATTGCTGTAATTATTATAAACTGCATTTTCCTTAAAATATAAGCTTTAAATGTGAAAATAGTACCGATCATATTGTTATTTAACTTTAACTTAAAAAATTAAAAGACGAAAATACAATGCGCCAGTCCAGTAGCATACCGCCGAGCGGCAAAGGTCACTTATTTACGATATTTCGACGATTTATTCCCGGTAGAAATGCCCACCACCTGAGCACCAAGATGATTCCGATTTCATTATAAACGATTTTACTTAACTGCGGCGGTGATATTTTTCCCCAGTACCGCTATAAATCCTCTGAGCAGCCTACCGCTCGTCTAACAAACGACTGGGCCGGTACTCACCGAGGCTATTAGTTTAACTCGACCGGTTTAATTTCGTTTGTCGGAGCGCCGAGCTTCGGGGGCCGCCACGGCGCGGCGCATCGTGTTTATGAAGTCGACGCGAGCTCGACCTAGTCCATGCGTCGTATAAATATTTACCTCGGCCGTCGCCATACATTTATTACTTTTCTCGGCTTGTCCGTTTAAATTTCGTTTCGCTGCTGGACGAGATAATAGATAGTAGAATAGTAGAATAGAATGGAATATGTTATTACTATTTTATTTTTGTTGACACGTTTTTAAAAATAATTATCATTGATTGACCGCTATTTTAAACCACACAAAATTAAATTAACGTTGTGAATAGTTGTTGACGCAACAAACAAGTGATCAAATATGATATGAATATTATGTACTGAACATAAAATCGACATAAAAACCTGAAAATTAGTAAGGATTGCTACAGCGGGTTCTCTTTTCTAAAGTCTTTCCGTTATGACCATGCATCTATACTTTCTGTCACACGCTGTAAGCCATTTGCTTTCTTTTGCTTTATGTGCTGATAGGTATTGTATTTTTCTTTTTGCATTACAATTCTTTATTTCTTAAAAATTATCTTATTTGTTATAATTACTTTATTTATAGTATGTACGCCGCGACATTATATTTAGCAACATAAAACGTCAAGTCAATCGTTCACAGTGCTTAATATTAATGTCGGCGATTGTACATATTTTTTTATTGTTATTTTTTGTCCTGTTATTAAGCCTTGACCTGTTAGGCAATAAGATTATATTATTATTATTGTTAAAGTTTTGTGATGCTTCGAAATTTTATCCGAGCGTTGGCGCCATTTTACCGAGATTTTGAATGTCTTTAAGATAGCCACCCCCATATGTCCATTGAGCTACGCCGTTAGCATACTGCTCCTGTAACAGCAGATGCACCGTCACTGCAGGAGGGATTTAACCCCCGCTTGCCGCAGCTGTTGACCGAAGAATTACCATTTCGAGTCGACAACAAGTAAGTGACCCTCTGGTTTACTCGCAGGTGGCGCTTTTCGTTTCGTTTCCGTTTGTATGTATTGTATATGTAATGTAAATTAGATTTGGGAATTCATTATGTATTTACCTATTTTAATGGATTTAGTATTCGATAAACTTAGAAATATTAATTTATATTTTTTATAAAAGAAATTAATGCTTAATTTAATACAAACAAACATAATAAAACAATTTAAAAAAAATATCTTGTCAGCAAAACGTTTTATACGACCGCAGATTTTCTGGGCGCACCCTGTACAGTATAGTACTTTCTTTTATATTCGTATATGTGTGTTTTTTATTTTAAACAATCTTTGTGTTTTTTATTTATACAATTTGCTTTATGTTGTTGACGTAGTTTTATATTAAGTATTGACGTGTTTTACACTATTTTATTATGGAATAAACGAATTTATTATTATTATAATATAACACTTTACAAATGTTTATATTCCAAAATTTCAAAGTCATTTAAAATTGTCAAGATAAAATATGATGTTTGGGAGGCTGTGTGCAATTCATCGTATATGTGTGTTCTGGTGCACATGGTGATCGATAAATAAAAAAATGGTTATTATTTATTAGTTACGAAAAAATTATTGATTGATTTGAAAGATAAATGAAAGTTCTAAAAATTAAGAACACAAAATAAAAAGAAATATCAACGAGAAGTTGAAAGAAGACATAGAATTATTGTTAAGAAATACTATTAGAAGGTTGGTTAAAAATAAAGGAGAAGTTGAAGAGGAAATTCTGAAGAAAATCTAATTTAAGGTCTGACTTTTATATTTATTTTAATTGATTGCAAAATTCATATATTTACACATACACACCATACATAAAATTTTGAGCTAGTAGGGATTGAGATAGGTTTTTGTTAACAATTTGTAAATAAAATAATATAAATTATATAAATTATAAATATTCAACATTAATTAATATTTTTTTATTATTATTTTAAAATTTGATATTGATAAATAGTGAATCAAATGCATGTCTTTGACAACCGGACTTGCAAAATAAATACACCCTGAGAGAGAGAGAGAAAGAGTAACATTAGTATATAAATGGAAGGGTGATGTTACACTGCGACCTAAAATATTATTGTGTCCCCTATTCTTTGCTGTTTTACAGTCTGAACCTTCCAATCTTATTCCTTTCAAAAAATGTAGGATGTCAGATGGCCCCAGTCTAGGTAAGTCCCCTATTCGATTTCACATGCTCCCAGGTGCGCCACCCTCGAGTTGCACAGTGCTACGCAGTTTGAGAGGAGGTGGATGGGTGTTTCATGCTGTTCCCCACAAAATCTACATTCAGATTCCTTTTCCAATCTAAGCTTACTCAGGTGTCCTTTCAGTCTACAATGGCCTGAAAGTATTCCTGTCAATAGGCGAACGTTGTTCTTACTCAGGTTGATGCATTCTGTAAACCTCTTCTGTTATAAGTTCCCCAGAAGAATTTTACTTTGCCCATCCCTGGAGATTCTCCCAGTAACTAGATTTTCTCTACTCCCATTTCTATTTTCAGTTCAGTCAGTATTGTGATTGCTACATAACCCGCCAAAAGCGTTCAGGCCCGTACAAAAGGTATTCCAAGCCTTTTGCTTTGCGAAGATTTCCGTTATTTACGTTGCCTTCCACTCCTGTGTGACCCGGAACCCACAGAAGGGTACTTTATTCCTTATGCCTAGTCAATTTAATTTCCCTAGGCATTTCCAGACCATCTGGGAAAACTGATTTCATATGAGCCTCAGCCCTTGATGCGCTTGGACTATCAGAAATGAACAATAATCCTGCTTTCGATAATTTCTATCAATATTGAACTGAAACATCTTTCAATAGCGTATATTCGAAATGAAATATACTTTTTGAAATATGTGGTTCTAGGCCCATATATTCTATTCCAGTTCCCTCTGCGTTTTGGAGCCATCAGCAGCGTTTGATAAGCATGCTGACAGGGGTGCAACGGCGCTCGCTTCAAGATGTCTGTTCTAATATAATTATCTACAGCTTTCCCACCGTTTTCCAAAGGAATGATGTAAGGCTGATAGATCTGTGGTATTTAAGGTGCGTAATGTTCTTTTCACCTGGTTCTGGTATGAAGGTGACTTTAGCCCTTCGCCAAGCTTCTGGAATATAACCTAACTCCAGACTAGTTTGGCTTATCCGAATCATGTGAGGAAGGATTTCTTCCTGCCCTTTCCGAAGTAAGACTGGAAAAATCCCGTCTAGTCCCGGTGTTTTGAAAGGCTGAAAGGTATTCATGGCTCATTTTAACCGTTCACTGCTACATATGTGTCTGGCCAATGTAGTAGCTTCTTTAGTTGGTCTTCTATATTTTTTGGAGGAGTTTTTCGGTTGCGTTTAGATTTTTGCAAAAAACTATTAAAATAAAACTAAATATTTGTCTTGACTATACTAGTGGTGAATGAACCACCCTGTATATTACAGCCCGATATTTAATCGGTTGATGTTTTAAATATATTTTGAAGTCGTTAAAAAAATGAAAAGCTATCTAAATATTAAAGTTAACTATTTTCCTGAACTAAATGATACTCTCGATCCTTGGTATACATAAAAATTACAGTACCGTTGAATGAAAAACATTAAAAAGTGATCGGGGTTGGTTATTTACTAAAAACAATTTTTAAACGCAGACAAAATTTACAAATAAAAATAAAGGAAACGTGCAAACTTAGCTCTTTGTTCTCAAACAGCTAGTACGGCCTTGGAAATCCTCTCCGATCCGTACAAGATCGTAGCCTCTGGGCTGACTTGGTAATGCCCAGGCAGATGGTCCACTGACTTCTAAGGAGGTAGGTAGGATTCTCCGAAGGGACTTAAAAAGGTCGAGAAGTCCTCAGCGCACGGGGTGTTCAAAATCTCACATATATAACGATGGGAAAATTCAAAATTCAAAAATAAAGCGGTAAAAAAAAAACTCTCTAAAACACAGCAACCTCAAAATTAGTGATTTAAAAGAAATGACAAGATTTGCTTACCGTTAAAATAACGAGGTTTTACAACGAAGAGAAGAAAGAAACAGATATGGCGTTGCAGACGCGTGCGGTTCTCAAATATATCCCAATTATATCGGGCCCATCAGTCGTGATATTCACAAAAATTCGGCACATCCGCCGTAATATTCCAAACCAACACGAAGATACAGGCCAATGATTAATTCAAGCAATCTTCCAATTAAATCCACAGATGTGTGAAAATATCCAAATTCCAAATAGGAAGATGTACTCGTAAGAACGTGTTCCAACAACAACCAGAAATGGCCAGCAAGCCGGAAGGAGCGGAAGCAAGAATCACATCCAACCAATCAGAAGACAGATAAATGAAATAAGAAAACGGACCTAGAGACGCCCTCTGACGTCGAAAAGATGTAAACACAGAAAACACAGATCTAAATAGACATTCAATTGGGCAAAACTAACAGATCGATCAATGCGTGGGAATCGATAATACCGGCATAATGCAAAATGAACAACATATCTTAATCTACCTAGAAGTGAAACGTCAAATGTCAAAACATGAATTGAAGGAAGTTACGAAAATTGAAAGAAATTAAACGAAAATCTAAGACCTCTATTAAGTATAACAACTAACTGTAAGTAAATGAGACTAAAAGATATAAATTTTAGCTAACCCACTAACAGGGGAAATTTGAAAGCCAAAAATTAAACGATAATGTTTACGTTGAGGATTACAGACGTAGGAAGCATCTCTGAAGTAAAAGAAGGTAGGGGACGGACATAGGGGAAAATAGGATTACAAAAGCTTGTCGAAAAGGCTAGCGGAGAACTAATTCCAGGTAAGCGAAGCAAAAAATCCGTAACAGGATTCAACTTCGTTTGACGCATTAAATCATATTAATTCTTGTATATGTATTATATATAATTAGACCCCTTTCGAAGAGATGGAACCGTTCAAGACGAAGGGACACTCCCAACTTCGCAGTAAACTTAACTTCTGATTCGAGGCTTTCCCGTACGTTAGAAGAGTCCTTCTAAGCCCTATTAATAACGGAGATCGGTTTAGATCCGAATTTATAGAGGTGCGGTCTGATTATGTGTAGGTATTCTGCATAATTGATTATACGTTGAGGGAGGATTTCCGAATAGGCTTAGCTCGTCTAAGAGCTTCTGAGACGAAATAAAGTGGGGATAAATATTGCATTATCCAGAACGGTTATGATATGTTCGACGCCATTTCTGAAGCAATACTCAGAGGCTACTGTGTGTTTCTTTTATCAGATTACTCTCCTCTTTTCCATTAACAAACGATCTTCTTCGACAATGGGCGTTCCTTCGGCGTTTTCGAACGAGATAAAAGCATCCGCACGAAGCCCGAATCAATTAGACGAGAAGAATCGGTGACGTCGAACGGTCCTTAGTGCGCCGCGGAGGCGAACGAAGCGCTTTCCTTTTTCTAAGATAATTGAGTAGGGGATTTATGGCGACCGGGATGCGAGAAGCAAACAAAGTTACGGCTTCCGAAGCGTTTGCGGTCGTGACTTTATTGTTTGGGGATCGTTATCGGATGTCGTGGGGACGTGTGTGCCGTTCTGAGTTCTGCCCCCGTCTTAGCGAGCGGGACCTCGTATGGCCCGTTGTAATCTCGCTGGACGAAAGTTTTCGCGAATTGGTGCAGAGTTTTGTAGTGTGTGGGTGGAGCATTGTTTTTGAGTTGCGATGCGCGGGAAAAACTAATTAAATAAAAATATTCAGAAATGCTAAAAGGGTTTTGTGATAGACTAAAAGAAGCAGGCAGGGAAAAGCAAGACAGGCTTGAAGATTTGCTCACTATTTTTATCTACTGATTAAGTAACACATGTGACACATGACCGTCAAATTACTGCCAATGCCGACTACGAATGATAAGTTTGTTGAGCTAGTTTTCATCGTCGGTTGATTGTTAAATTCAACGTTTCGCAGCGGCCTTCTACTGCCATCTGAAAATACCCCGATAAGACTTCTTTGCCACTCCATTGTTCCAATGAAAATATAGTGCTATGATATCTAAAAACTTTGCGGGAAAAAATGGGGAGCAACCCAAAAATTGTTTGATATACACCGATAGTGAGACGATCATCACCTATGCATCATAGCATGGAGCAAAAGAACTAATCTGGCACCGCGAGAATTAACCTCTCGAAGTGCAAAGATTACCACGGTATCCATAACGCGGGCTATGAAACTGCCAACACAGTATCGAAGTAGTATTGGATTTACCCCATCCATATTGTAGTAGAGGGGCGGCAAAAAGAACCACACTCAAATGTCAAGGAGGAAGATAGGCATAGCGCACTCTCCCGAGAAGTGATCAAACCTGGGATATGCCCCGGGATGATATGTTAAAAAATTTAGCTTGTGAAAGAATTCACATAAAGTAAGAAAGAGCGAGTGGGATCATAACACATCTGAACGTGAATAGAAATGCCATAAAGGTAATCAGATGGCTTAAAGGCAGGGGAACTGGAATAGAATATATGGGCTAGAACTGCATATTCGAAAGCTTGGAAAAATACCCAAGTATATTTCAGGCGGAAATACACCTATTGAACATGTGTTCAGTTCATTATGGTAAGGAACATCGAAGCAGGAGATTATCATCAGGTTGATAGTCAGTAGCCATCAGGCGTTAGCTCATATAAACAGCCCCCAGATGGTCTGGGAATGCTAGGAAACTAGATAGCTAGGCAAAAGAATAAAGTAATCCTCCTGTGGGTTCCGGTCAACAGGATGGAAGGAAACGAAATAAGGATAACTCGCAAAAAAGGGCTGAATGCCTTTGCAGGCCTGAACCGAAAGTGGCAGAACAATACTGAAGAACAAAAAAGAAATGGAGCAGAGAAACCGTTACTGGAAACCTCCAGGGAAGGAGCCCAAAGTAAAACTCTTTGGGAACTTATAACCAGAAGAGGTACAGAATGATCACCTGAGTAGAACAATGTTCGATATTACAGGAATACTTTCAGACCATGTAGATGAAGGAACCTGAAAAGCTTGTTTGAAAGGAATCGAATGTAATTGTGGGGAAACAGATGAAACGTCCATCCACCTCCTCTCAAACTGCGTAGCATGTGCAACTCGAGGGCGTTGAACCTGGGTGATGTGAAATCGAAGAGGGGAACTTACTTACACTGGGCCTCTAATCCTACATTTCTGAAAGGAATAAGATGGAAGGCCAGCTGTAAATAGCAAAATAGGGACACAATAGTTTTTAGGCGCAGTAACACACCTTCATTACATTACACTACGCTAGCCTAAACCGTGAAAAGAGCGTTTCAACCAAGTATAATTGAAAAGATATGTTTTTTTTAAATTTTATCTCTGTGAGCCGATATAAGGGCTTATTCGATAAGACTCCTTTTCAATCTACATTGCTTCCTTGTATTAAGCTTCGACCGTACACCGTCCCAATGTTGTACATACAATTTACTCGCGATCTCACTCAGCAGTCGTTATAGAACCACCGGGTGCCTGAAAATACGACCAATTTACGGAGTGCATATAATTCGCGTCTCCACGGCACGCGCAACCATAGAAACCGACCGCTTTACGGCAGCGCGCCACGTCCGATTGTAATTTGCATGAAATGGCCAAGAACAGGACGCGCGGATTGTTCCCGAGCCGTTGGGCAATTCGCGATTCGCGCGTATCCGGAATCCGGTGTTGGCGGTTACGCGAATTTTTCTCACGTGGACTCAGTTGACTATACGAAGTCAAAAATTAGAACACTGTTTTTTTTTTGTATTGGAACTAAATGTGCAATTGCGGTTTTGTTGGCATGTTCAGGTATACAATATTAGCTAATTCTTTGAAGTGCAAGTGTTTTATACAGAATGTTCTATTTATTCTTGGCAGCAAATGTCCTTATAGTGCTGTTTATTGCTCCTAACTTAAATATTGTGATACAATTTTAAAAAAATCACATAAACATTTCAATTAAAAGTGTCAAGTTGTTTCACAGTTGTTAATGCAAAAGATCCATTTCCAGGCAAACAGATGATAAATAACTTACATTTCAGAAAACTCGTGTTTTAAAAATAATAAAGACTATTAATCAGAAATATAAACCATCTAATTTACTAAAACAAATATTTTTATTGTAAAATCTATTTATTTAATTCAGATCATCAGAATGTTGCTTTAAATAAAAATCTAATTCAATAAAAACAACAACAACAGCTATCAAACTATCGACATCTATCGGCAAAAACACAAAATTTTAGCTCTTCAAAAGGAAATCTGTAATCTAATGTCAAATAAGATTCATGGAATTTTTAATTGATTTCAATACAATCAATGGCAGCCAAATTCAATCGAGCATGATTACCTCGTTTACAGGTAACCCTCCTGCCCTTTTGACGGGCGAGCCCTGCTGGGAAACAAAAACTTTTGTTCGGTAGCGAATGGTTTTAGTAATTAGCCAAAGATGTTTCCAACTGTGTTTCAACGTCAGTCGAAGCAGCCGTTAACTGCCTAATGATTGTCACTTACCCTCTCGTCGACTTTCTCTATCGATGATAACTTCTTCTCCAACCCCTTCCTAAAAGGTTCAAACTGAACTTCTTTTAAAAACGAATAGAACAAGACTTAAATCGTTACAATTATATATTGAATATTTAAGACATTAAAAACAACTAACAAACTACACATTAAGTAAAAAGTGAACTAGATGAAAACACAATTTTGTTTTAACGAATTTTAAAGGCACAAAACTTTACACAACACTCACAATCTTTTTTAGCCGAGAAAATGGGGTAATTTCATTGAATTTTTATCACAAAACAAAACACCTCTCGAGGAAAGCTTGTGCTTCCTGTTCTCGAATTTTAGCCGATTTTGGTTGCAAAAACTAAGATGAGAAGTTTTAATTTAAGATTTAGAAACGCCCGATACGAATGGAAATCGGTGCTTTTACTTTAGCTGTAACGAAGACCACGAATAATTAAATGTAAAACGCAATGTAAAGGGTTTTCATAATTGATTGTGACGTCATTTGCACCATAACTAGTTTCGCTTCTCTTTACAGGAGGGCGCAAGTATGACCGAAGCGTTATTTATCTGATTTCAGACGTCCTACCTGAGAGGAACGTGGGAATTGCTGAACAGCAAATGTAACATACAATAACAAAGAAGCAATAACATACAAAAGTAATACCATATTATTTTAATTTACGCGAGCTCTTAAACAGAAGACTAGTTATTTCCTGTTAGGTAGACGCTAGCTCGGCAGAATCCACGGTACCTATCAACTACGTATAAATAAAATGAATTAAATTCCGCATTATACAGGATGGAAGTTAGAATTCTTACATTGTTAATTTGCATATAATAAGTGGCTGAAAATTTTAAATATATTTTTTCTCACGATCTTTTAGACCCTACACCTTTATTCTATTTAAAGTTTAAGTATTCCAGAATTTGCAATAATTATTTTAATTTCTGTGTAAGCATTCGACAGATCATTCGGTCAATAGGCATTCTCTGTATTAAACATCTTATATCCTCACTTCGGTGCAAGTTAACGGATTTTCCAGACAGTGGACTCCTTCTCTAAGAAAACGCCTATAAAAAGAAATCTGTTAGAATTTTTCAATTCGAAAGGATCACTAGCCAAAATCGTCAGGCAGACGTGTCTCAATTTGTTTCGTAAATTTAACGGCTATTTTGATAAAATCCAAATTTTATGTAAACTACAATCTAAATAATTGTTAAATTGTTAACAAAGTTTATCACTTGATATTATCAAATTACCATCGACCTTTGGGAATGTTCTCCAACGACGATTTTCCCAGGAATGTTCCTTCCTGACCGAGCATCCTCCGTGATCAAAAGTATGAAAACGCCAATTTAGATGTCGACCTGCCACCTGATGTCCGCAGGGTTTCATTTTTCAAGTACTCGCCGTCGAATCTACCTAAATTAACGTTTATTCAATCATATCTAAATTTAAATTTACTTAAAGGGGAGGTTTACATCATATATATATAATATATATATATATTATATATTATATCGAAAAGTCTAAAAACTTTGAACTTTTTTTTTCAACAAAGGAAAAAGATATACGAAATACGGCTTTTTCTTAATAAATATATTAAAACTTGAACATTAAAAAAATATATTTTTTTTTAAAGACAAGACCACTATAACGTTCGCTATTTGTATCTAGGTAGCAAAGTGTACAGAAAACACGCGTCAAACTGCGTAAACTCTAGAGATACGCAAAAAGGATCCGAAATTGAAAATTAAAAAGAAAGAGTTAGAAATATATTAAATTTGTTGGAGGTTATACCTAAATTTAACAAATAAGTCGAAAGCAAACAATGTGGCAGATACCTGGACTTGATTTGATTATTTTCTATTTCTTTTTGTTGTGTATGTGGATATAAAACTGCGTAATATTGCAATTTTTAGTATATTATAGGTATAACCTCCAATAAAAACTGTTACATTAAGAAACCAAAAGAATTAAGTTGATTATATGAACACGTTGAGAAGAACTAGAACTTACGCAGATATGAAAAATCAAGTTTCGAGAAAAACGCGTTCAAAGTTTCTCAGCAAAAATTTTTACAAATAGTTCAACATACACTTAGCCTATTCCAGCACCATACATTAATCCTTCTTCTTCTTCATACTTCTGCATTTGCAAATTTGTTGCTTCCTTTAGACAGCACAGCAAGTTTTTGCAGCGCTGGACATACCTGCTCTGCTCGTTGTATGCGCTGACGGATCGAGAATTGATGACGAAAATTTTGGCATCAAGTGCCTACTGCAATGTCCCACCGCATTCATTATTTGTAATACAGAAAAGTAACCTTCATTGAATAAAATTTGCCGCAATGTTAGGTAGCAAGTTGAATTGTTTATGGGTCGCAGTGTAAATTCTTTTGAAGCTAGTTTCTACACACATGAACTAAACGAGTCGTTTCAGTTTTGACAATTTTTTCCAATGCAATCTTTGCAATAAATCACTGTAGAAAAAAATTCATAAATCGGCCCTAATAGCATCTTGATTTTTTTTTTTTTTGGCAAAAGAGGGTCATGTGATGAATGAAGGCAAGCTAACCTTGGCTTCTGCAACGCGCCACTTACACAGGCTGGCTAAACCTTCGGACAATAAATATGTCGTGGAGTCCGCGTCGCGTTGAACATTTATAATGAAATGTAGCCCAATAGCTGCCTTCATTTTTATGCAGAATCTGGATGTTGTCTAATTGCTAGTCCACAGTACACTATTGTTAAATTATCCAATAACTTTGTCCAGTCAGTTTACCAGCGCCCTTTCTTCAAAGTCCACTCATTCTTTTTTGTACATCTCCAACGCATTCTCTTTTTTCCTGAACAGTAACATCTTAGTACGGCTAAAAATCAAAATTGCTTAAAAGATATCTTGTCTTAGTCGCCTATCCAAATCGTGCAAAATTTCTTTTAAGGCATCGCATCGACTTCATTTTTCCTGTGCTACTTGATGATCCGTAGTAATGCGGTTACCTTGCCATCTAATTCTACCCAGCTTTTATAAGAAATTTAGTGTAAGTAAGTGCATCTGTAATAAATTGATACATTTTATGGTAAAGTATTTTCAAAGCGTGGGAAAGTGTGTTTTAAGTAAAGAATATTGTTCAGATCAGTTTCTTCAAAGGTGCGTTTTATTTCGGATCTAATTGCTTCATATTAATTAATATAAATAGCTACTCTCTCGTTATTTGTGGATCCGACTGCAGTGGCATTGTCTAATCATTAAAGAACAACTATACATACTAACAAACAATAAGTATGATATTTCGACCGAGCAGCCCCGAGTCGAATAAGTACATCTAATTTGCTCCGTGTGTTGTTCGGTACACCCGGCTTATTAATAAGCCAAGCAGCCTTAAAACAATGCGAATATTACGAAAACGCTTTAACCATGTATGTTATATATATCTGGAGCTTTCAAAAAATGCAAAAAACCAAAAATCGTTTTTCCAGTCAAATAATGTAAACCTCCCTTAAGATTAAGAAATATTCTCCATAATACTTTCAGAAATTCTTTGGGTTAGGAAGTTTGTCTCAGCGCTGAGCGGTTTCCAGTCACTTGGGAAATTTGTATAATTGACACTTTTCTAGGTAATATTGCTATGTATTATACGGTACGTCTACAATGTCCAGTAATTTACCATCAAAGGTTGGCATTTGATGTCACAAGTCTCCTTAGCATAGAATAAACCAACGAAAGTTCACAAAACGCGGAAAATTTTGAAAGTTATAATGAATTTATAGTGCAAAAAGTGGAAATATAGAAAACGTAATTGTGGTTATTAAGCGGACTCACGTAACTACCAGAGTAATAATATCCTTATTTATTCGTATTTAAAGGTCAATTCGAACTTATTATTAAATAAAACCACTTGATGTACACATAAATGTTCATTATACATGAGGATAATCACTATTGAGGTCCAAACTCGTGCTAAGACATTTGGAAACTGGTCATTAAGCATGCAAAATAAGGAGAGGAGCATTTTTGGCAACAGTCTTCCTGCGTCTCCCACGTACCGAATAATAAGGGGTAACTAGCTATTCGTTATTTTTTTGACGCCAGCGTGTTCAATTCTCGCACTGCATGCCATTGGCATGTGGAGCGCACACTTTAATTGTAACGTAATAAATATAGATGACACTAGGGAAGTGAAAATGAGTTTTACTAATTTAATTATGTATATTTAAAATTTATTTTCCTTATACCGGGCTGTATGCTACTCTGTGCGTTACACTGCATATAAGCGAATCTCAGAAAGCCTTTTCCGTAATGATCAATACCAAAGAGATTAATAGTAAAAATTTCGAAACGGCGGAATATTGTGTCCAAATATAAAAGAAATGTAATAACGCACAAAAATATGCGATATTAAAAATTTTTATCCGTTAGAGCGAAAAAGAAGAAAAAATGCCGCGGCAGGAATGTAGTGGAGCGATCTCCTGGCCTCATCGAGGGCTCTGTCGCGACGAGCCGAAGCACCGTACTGTAAGGAAGGACACGCGGGAAGTGGAAAAATTGCAATATTTCAAATGCGCAATATAAAATTCGGTCGCGCACTTTCGGACAGGCGAAGAACAGTCGAGTTCTCGTACACAGCTATACTAGAGGAGAGAGAAGGACGGAGAGGCCGCGGTTGTCGGGAAACACGGACGATGTCGTCCGTACTTATATCCCTGGCGGGGTGGGTAATTGGTCCAATGTTTGCGGGCCGATGAATAGGTATGGGTGTAGAATCTTTTATATATAATTATATATATATATAATATTCCAGTATACCATAAGCGCATAAATATCTTTTAATAAATAAGAATATTCTAAAACTGAAACAAAAAAAAAAAACACTAACTAGGGTGTCATACATAGCGTAGTTCAGAGCCATTTGTCTGATATCACAGATCATCGAAAATTTGTCAATCGTCATACATAAACATAATGAATATTTCGCATTTTTCCATTATTTGAGTGTTTAGACACCTGTGTGAAGTGGCCCCACATTATAAAATTAAAGAAAATAATTAGAGTTCCAGTTGCCCCCGAAGATTTTCTAAATCTCAAAGGTTTATAAATAGTTAGGATTTTAATGGGCAAAATGCATTTAGAAAATGGAACTACTCAACAAAACACTGCGTAGCTTCACGGCGGTGTAACGAAACTAACAGTTTTGCGGTTTCGGTGTGTCAAAACTTCGCTCGACGTTTCGCGTTCAGATGACAGCTTTTCAGTAACTGAGTGATTCTCATGGTCCACATTCTTCTTATATATGCCCTGTGCATCCAACCGGTACTTTCTCCACTGACCGTGCGTCGAGTAGGCTCTGTCACGTGTTGCTAAGGTGTACCTTCTTCTCTTTACTTTTAATTTTCTATTTCTATGGCTTTCCTGATGATCTTTTCCGTAGTTCTTGGGGTAGTTATTACGATAAAGACTTAACTACAGACGTTTAGTAAGTTTCAATTAATCGCTATTCACAACATACCCAGAGACGCACTGCCTTACTTCCAGAACTTGACTACAAGAGACATCATTGAATTAGGAAACTGTGCTTATCCACGACATACTGTTTGTATGAAGAAAATACTAGAGCAGAAGAAGGAACAGCAACGGGAAGCCCTTTACACCATAATAGCCAACTTGTTATGAACAGCATTTGAAGAAGCCTTAAGTTCCGAGCGATATGAAACCGAAGTGTTGGCTGCAAGAGTCGACGATATTTTGTAATAGTGCAACACGGAGAGAAAAAACACACAACAGTCTCTGGAACACAAATTCACAGCACCCAGCCATCAAGCTTACCCATGGAGAAAGAACAAAATGGAATATCTCTTTCCTGGATGTTATGGTTAAGAAAACAAAAGAGGATGCTACAGCACGCAGTATTTAGAAAGAAGAGCACACCGATAGATATCTGCAATGCAAGATCTCACCATCTTCCGATGCAGAAAAGAAGACATTAATACAAACATTGCTATCCAGAGCCGAAACATCAAGTGACGAACAACATCCTTACCAGTGAAATGATACTTTGGAAGCAAGCCTAAAAAGGAATGGTTACACTGACACCGACATAAGGAGAGCCACTAAGAAGAAGACGACACTGAGACAACTACAGACCACGAAGAGGGATGGCGTGTTTACCTTACATACCAGGAGTCACCGAAAAAATAGGCCGAATTTTGAAGAAACGTAACGTACAGTACGCTTCGGGACTGCAACGTCGATCCAGCGTATCTACCGACCGCAAAGGATAAGATACCCAAGGCGCACAGAAGGTATCTACAATATAACATGCCAATGCGGACAGGTGCTACGTCGGACACAACAGAAGAGCCATCGACATAAGAATAAAGAACACGAGAGGACGCAAGATTCAGAAGGACCGAGCAATCACGGTGGCAGAAACACATGCAACACGGACAACAAATGGATTTCAAGAATGTAAAAGTAATAACTCCACCAAGAACTACGGGAAAAGATCATCAGGGAAGTCATAGAAATAGAGAAGAATAAACCGTTAACAGAGAAGAAGGGTACCATTGAATTTTTACTTTCCATTCCTCCCTCATCACCTTACAACAGTTCCCCACAGAATTATCACGGATAATAACGAACCAAAATCCTCTCCCAAACTTTCGCATATCCGTTCACAATCACATAACTCCAAAACATTCCCTCACGACACGACAACATGACAATAATAACATTTAAACTCGATAACCTTGCCCGGCGACTTCTCCCACTAGTTTATTTTACACTTTAGTGGGTGCTCCTCCATACCCATGTTTACGAAAGTCTGTCGCCT
Organism: Protaetia brevitarsis; assembly: GCA_004143645.1. Classification (NCBI taxonomy): domain Eukaryota; kingdom Metazoa; phylum Arthropoda; class Insecta; order Coleoptera; family Scarabaeidae; genus Protaetia; species Protaetia brevitarsis. Next base: position 52,875 of record RXPK01002499.1, read on the forward strand.
TCGTCGGACTAGAATGACGACGCAATATTGTTTCTATTCGCCCTCGCGAGATATGCAAATGTCGCCGTATTAACCTATGTCAATCCGTTAGTCTGTGGATATTGGGAGGATCGGGTGCGACCTCTTGCGACTACTGTCAGAACGACAAATAGTTTTGAGCTCGTTCGAATGACGGTATATCGGCGTAAAGCTGTCTGAGTGTCGAATATTATTTATTAGTGATATATCTTTATATGTTTTAGTATTAAACTATTATAATAAATATTAGTTATTAGCTTAATCAATTATAGATTCGATATCTCTTAGTTTACTGGTATTTTCATAGAGAAAGAAATATGAAAATCAATATAAGAGGTGGAGCAAATTACCTGATGATGGTAGTAGAAACAGAGCCAAAACATAATTCAATAGATGATGGAAACAGAGAAGCAGCTCAAACACAAAGTGGTCAGGTTTTACTGAAAATATTGTGCCCTTTTCTTGGTTTGCCTAAAAGTTATCTAACAAAATACAATTTCAACTGTAGGTTAGTGATAAAAGATTAAAAACGAACAACAAAGTAGTGTGCCATTTTTCTCAACACTGAAAAACCCACAAAACATATGTCCTTTAATATACTCGCTCCGGATGCGAACAAAGACAGCAAACAAATTTCCAGAACGCGTAAACAGGCGTCATAAATCCGCCCACCGACTACACACACACTAACTTGCGCGTCAACAAAGTGCAACTTTAATTATGTACAAGTTCACCCGCTTCGCTTCAGAACTCTCATTTGTTCTTCGCATAGCTGCCGCCATCCGTGATTAATACTGATAACTAAACTAGACGCGCTAGACGGAGCGAATCTCGAAGCAGTTTCCCCTCGAATTAACCGCGTTCAGCCGCCGTATAAACGAGTGTAAAGTGCTAGACTCGTTGTCGTCGGTGAAGCAATACGCATCCGTGTCAGGTTATACCGGGTGGCCACCCTTAAGTGTGCACTATATAACTTGTTATCTTTAGGAGGTACAGAATCGTTCAATGGACAAGTAGTACTATTTTTTATGGCGGTCATATTGTGTGAAAACAGAAAACAATTGAGCGCGCGTTCTCTAGATTTTCGTCCAAAATTATTTTTTTAATGGAACGCCCTGTATATGTTTGCGCAATTTAAAAGAAAATTTCAACTGAACAAAAAAGTCTTAATACACTATATTAAAAAAAATGTCAATAAAGTAGTTATGAGAAATCTTTACTTTGCTTGTTGGCATGAAATTGATATACCTATGAAAATTAAAGCGTCACATTCATTAAAGCTTTAATTAATAAACAAATAAAAATAATACAAAATAGTCAAGAAAATTACTCAAATTAATGTTCAAAGACACCTCCTTCCATTTCAATACATTTCACTAATCTTCTGTGAACATTACGAGTACCTCTAAAATTGTCCTACCATCGATGTCGTCAATTGTTGGAAATTATTTCCTGAAGCTCATCCACTGTTGTACATCTATGTTTGTACACTTGATTTTTTACTGCTCCCACAAGAAGAAATCTAATGGCGTCATGTCAGTGAACGCGCGGGCCACTGAATAGACCATTTGTGCCAATCATCTATTTCCAAATAATTTTCTAATAACTCAATTGTTGTCACGGTGATTAGTGCGCGCTCCATCTTGTTGAAAGTAAATAACCTGTCTGTCTACCAAATTTAATTCATCAGAAAATTTTCTAAAATTTCTGTCAATAATGCCACATATCTTTCTCCTGTTAAGAACCCCGATAGAAAAATGGCCCAACAATCGGGATTCGATTATACACACAAAACATTTAAACTAATTCGGTGTTGGGATTACAAGGATAAACAACAAATGGGTTTTCACGACTCCAGTAATGATTATTTCTTTACTGAACATCCCACGATTAGAAAAGTTAGATTCATCACTTCATAAAATGTGTCTAAAGAAATTGCGATTTTCTTCAAAAGCATTGATAAACCATTGAGCAAAAGTTGATCGTCTTTGATAATCGCCCAAAAGTTTGAACAGGTTGATATTTAAAGGGAACATATTTATATTTTTCAGAATTTTATGGATCGTTCTCTGAGATACCTGATTCTCTGGACAAATCCCTTACAGAATTATTTGGATGTACATACCTGAAAATATGCCAACACATTTATTTCTATCTCTTGTGATAATATAAAATCATTTTTTTTCCTGTTCTTTATAAAAATTGTTTCGTTGCTTCTTATCTTCGATAAAGTTTTAAAAAATAAGCGACGGTCTGGTTACATCACGTCAGGAAAATTGCTGAATGTAACGTTCTAGCGCTCTATCTGAATTTTTAGTTAAACAGCAAGTACAACTCCAACATATCACACTTTTCCAAATGAGTAAATGCCATGTTACGGTTGAAAAAATTGTAAAAACAGTACTTTTTCCACAACAACAAATATAAATAATTTGAGAGCTACTAAACAATATGACGCTTTAATTTTCCATGGGTATATCGATTTTCATGCAAACAAAACAAAGATAAAGATTTCTCAATAACTACTTTATTTGACATTTTTTTATAATAGAGTACTAAGACTTTTTTGTTCAGTTTGGAGTTTTCTTTTAAATTGCAAAAAAATATACAGGGTGTACCATTAAGAAAAATAATTTTGGACGAATATCTAGAGAACGCGACACTCAATTGTTTTTCTGTTTTCACAATTGTGACCGCCATAAAAAATAGTACTATTTTACTAATCTTCTATGAACATTACGAGTACCTCCTAAAATTGTTCTACCTTCGATGTCGTCAATGATGTTGGAAATTATTTCCTGAAGCTCATCCACTGTTGTATATCTATGTTTGTACACTTGATTTTTTACTGCTCCCACAAGAAGAAATCTAGTGGCGTCATGTCAGGTGAACGCGCGGCCATGATAGGACCATTTGTGCCAATCCATCTATTTCCAAATAATCTTTCTAATAACTCACTTGTGTCACGGTGATTATGTGCGTGCGCTCCATCTTGTTGAAAGTAAATAACCTGTCTGTCTACCAAATTTAATTCATCCAGAAAATTTTCTAAAATTTCTATCAATAATGCCACATATCTTTCTCCTGTTAAAGAACCCCGATAGAAAAATGGCCCAACACATTCGGATTCGATTATACCACACCAAACATTAAACTAAATCGTGTTGGGATTACAAGGATAAACAACAAATGGTTTTCACGACTCAGTAATGATTATTTCTTTTACTGAACATCCCGCGATTAGAAAGTCAGATTCATCACTCCATAAAATGGTCTAAAGAAATTGTATTCTTCAAAAGCAATTGATAAACCATTGAGCAAAAGTTAATCGTCTTTGATAATCGTCCAAAAGTAGAGTTTGAACAGGTTGATATTTAATGGGAACATATTTATATTTTTTCAGAATTTTATGGATCGTTCTCTGAGATACCTGATTCTCTGGACAAATCCCTTACAGAATTATTTGGATGTACCTGAAAATATGCCAACACATTTATTTCTATCTCTTGTGATAGTATAAAATCATTTTTTCCTCTTCTTTATAAAAATTGTTTCCTTGCTTCTTAATCTTTGATAAAGTTTTAAAAAATAGCGACGTCTGGTACATTACGGTCAGGAAATTGCTAAAATGTAATCTAACACTCTATCTGAATTTTTGTTAAACAGCAAGTACAACTCCAACATATCACACTTTTCCAAATGAATAAATGCCATTGTTAAGGTTGCAAATATTGTAAAAACAGTACTTTTTCCGCACAGTAACTTTAACAACAACAAATATAAATAAGTTGACAGCTACTAAACAATATGACGCTTTAATTTTCCATGGGTATATCGATTTCATGCAACAAAACAAAGATAAAAGATTTCTCAATAATACTTATTTGACATTTTTTTATAATAGTGTACTAAGACTTTTTGTTCAGTTTGAATTTCTTTTAAATTGCAAAAAAATATACAGGCGTTCCATTAAGAACAATAATTTGGAACGAATATCTAGAGAACGCGACGCTCTATGTTTTTCTGTTTTTACAATTCTCAACGCCATAAAAAAACTACTATTTGTTCATTTGACGATTCCTGTACCTCAAAGATAACAAAGTTATCAATAGTGCACACTTAAGTGTGGACACCCGGTATACCTACTATTTACTAAACTTCACTTCGCGTATTCGGGCGGGAGAAAGGCTACCACCGTGCACCAGTGCGAGAGTTGATTAGCGGCGTGAATTGAAGTTGCAAATATTAAAGCCTCTTGTGACTGGGGGTGGTATTTAAATAACGAAAAATCGGTTCCGTTGAAATGCGTTCCGAGTTGGAAAAAGTCGTAAATTGGAAGTGGCGGGAATTAGAGGGGGAATTACAACTTGTCGGTTCGTAGGTCTGCCCTCGTCGCGAATGTGTTTTTTGTCAGGTACTTTTGGCGATGTTCTCTTTTTTTAATTGGCTCATTTCATGATGTTGACACGCTGCGAATTGGGTTAGCATAAATTAAATAGGTAAAAAACTTTTGGTTTCGGGTAACCAGCTTCGATTTTAATTAAGTTCTTTAGTTTTTTTTTGCGATTTTATTGATTCTACAAACAGACAATAGATGAATGTAACTAGTTCGTTTATTTTGTTAAAAGTTTATTTTTTCAGATTAAACTGTCAAAGGTCATATGTAGCTTTCACGTCACGGCATACGTCAAACAGTTTATTGTTGCGTCAGCCCTTACAATAGTCGTTAGAGGGTGGTTTCTGAGTAGAATGTATGCAAATCGCTCTAAGTAGGCCGACAGCTAGTGTAAACAAGAGCGACTATCAGTCAACGCCCAGGAAACACAAGTTGTCTCAATCCACGAGAAGAAAGAAAGCTTACAACCATCACTAATGTTAAGGGTGCAAAAAGTGGTGGGGACAATGCATTTTTAATTTCCTCAGTTTCTTCAAACATGAGAATATTTTATTATGTTTTAAGTTATGAAATAAATCTATTTGACACTAATCAGAATAAAAAATCGTAAAAGAATCTGTAATTTGAATAACGGCAAGAAGAAAAATCGTTGAAGAGAGTCCATTATATCCTACGTTTGTATATTATGTATGTGTAAGAAAAATTGAAAATATTCACTCATTTGGGAGAAGTTCAGGAAAACGCATTTTGTAAAACAGTAGGCCTCCCATAAAATTTATGATTTCATGCCATCATAGAATGTGTAGCACTTTATTCGAAGATGCGCAACAGAATTTTATAAAAAGGAATTTTGTTAATATGGATGAATCCATTGCTGATAGCCTATGTTAATGCATTTTTATTATATCAATAATACCGAAAATTTCGTAAATAAAATGGAAAAACTGAAAGATAAATTGTTACATTCCAGTTATGTATTCCTGCGTTAGTCCAAATTATTTGCTTATAAAAATCACACTCACAATTGAAAGGTAATTCGTTATAAAAGTATTTATTTTTCCCCATAGCTACAAGATATGTACAAATAAAATAAAACTGCGTATATAAACTATTTATAGAAAAAAGTAATAATAGTGTAGTTATACATATCAGAAGAATAATAATACAGAAATTACTAAATTCAAGATAGTACTTAATTACGGGTAAGCATAAGATCTTATTAATGATCGTCAATAATCGAATGATGCCTTGTCCATCATTCAATTATGTCCACCAGTACCTTTTATCAGTTATCTCTCTGCTATGTGATTCACTCCTCCAGCAATTATTCTCTAATATTTTATGTTCACCCTTACGACAACCATGTCTCTCCAAAATACTAAATTGAATTTAAAAAAGTCATTGTGCAATTTTCATTGCACAATATCCTCGTGATATAAATTATTGTATCTTCTCCAGAGAAAATATCCTAGATAAAATTGGGTAAAATATGAGATGAGCTCAGCTTTTTGAGGATCGTAGTATTGGCTATATGATCTTGAATGACTGCGATTTACATGGAATAATATTTTTCTTTGCAGATTGCATTTCTTATTTCTTAAAAGATGCGATTTTAGATGTACTGCACAAAACACGTCGATATCACGAAAGATTGACTTTTCTAGCAATATAGTATAATAATAATTGTCGCAACTAACTTATTTTGTTGAAATAATTACACCTTTCCATGTATTATTTTTGACAAAAAAGTATGCGTTTGTACTTGCAATAAGTGCCTTTTAGATTAGACTTACACAACAGTGCGATCCTCAGAGCGGCGGGTCATTTCAAGTTTTTCCTAGAATTATTTCATTCGGTAACAGAGATAATATAACCAACATGACATTTGCCATGGTATTTCTCATCAACCTGTGATTCTCTTCAATTATCTACAACAGTGCTTTTCTATAAAACAAATAAATTTCTAGTAATAGGCAAGCACAGATAAGCTCAGCACTCTCAATTCTCCTCAAAAAAAATAATTTACTCTGATTCCATTCACGCTCGTTTATTTATTTTATGTTCAAAAATGACATACGAACTTCATATGCCTTGCATCATCGACAATTCCCGGCCCGCGCCGACTTGAAAATTCCTGCTTTTTAGGCGCCAAATACAAATTGTTAAGTTTTTTTAATAAATTGAAATTAGTGTAGCCGACACAAAAAACAAAATACAAAAAAAGAAACAATAAAAATAAATTTTTTTTAATTTCTATTGATCAATAATAATATTAATTTTTTCATGAATAATTCCTTCTAAAACAAACTTTTAAAGTTAAAGTTAAAAGGGAATTTCTCTCTCATATACACAAAATGACTAAAAATAGCACCCATCTCGTGATTCACTCGACTTCAGCACGTGATACATCCCATGTGTTTACACAAATATGTCCAAACAATTTTGAAACAGGCCGCGCCATCTACATTTTAAAAGCTTGTTGATCTCGCACCTCATTGACAAAACAATTTTTTTATGTTGTACGCCCTTAACAGCTGAAGGATGTCATGTGTCAAAGAGGTGAAAGTTTAAGAGGTTTTAGTTTGATCAAAGCCTTGCATGGACCCCTCGAGAAAACAAGCAACAAAGTCACTATTTCTCTGTACGGATGTAGAAGTCTGCGTCGCAGGAATTATGGTCTCACCCTAAGATGCCTCTGTAGTCACAAAGCTAACTAGATCCATGAAATAAATTTAAACCTGCCACAGCTGTATATTTTATGATGGGTTACTACGAAGCATACTGCTATTTTGTAGCAGTTAACAACCTTAGCATTTGTAGCAGCTATTCATATCAAAAGAAGGTGCTATTTTTTGTAGCTGCTAACCAAAAAGTAGCTGAAGCAGATTGTAGCTGCTAACATAAAGAAGCAAATTTATACAATCACTATATCTTATAACAGGAATTGCTAGGTCTACAGTTGTCTTGTACTGTTCAACAGAAAATCAATTTGTATTAATTATAAGTTTATGTGTTTCCCAATTTTCGGTGACTTAAGACAGTTGCGGCAATTGATTACAAGAATCAGTGCAAAATTCCGTAAAGCAGGGTCTATGTCCCGCAAACCAGGTAGCGGTAGACCAGTAAAATGGATAATTGAAAATATAGCAGATGTTGAAATCGATTCATAAGTTTTCACAGCAAATACAACTTTTACGTGGAATATGCCATATAATCATTGAAAAAGATTTACAAAAAATTCCATACAAGTTTCATTATCATCATGAATTTTGTTTTGGCTACATTGAGGGGTAAAGAATTGTTTTTCGTCCATTTGAGCACCGAGCGTGCACATTCAGTACCGCTCTTGGATAAGTCAGAAATCTCCAGTGCCGAAAAAACTGTTGTGGAGGTGTCATCAGCAAACTGGCACAATTCCCTCGCAGTGACGTTCAAATTAAGGTCGTTCACAAATACTACAAACAGCAAGGGACCTAATATTGAACCTTGCGGAACTCCCACATTAGTCACTTGGTTCTCCGAAAAGCTGGTATTATAGTTCTGTACTATCACAACGCTCTGTGAACCATCCTCCAAATATGATTCGATCCATCCAAGACACGGTCCTCTAACCCCATATTGTTCAAGTTCCTTTATTAAAATTTAATGATGCCTTGGATAGATCAAACATTAAAGAGCCTACTTTAAATTTATTATCTAAGATGATCAAAAGAATTTTGTATGACAGGATAATGCTTCGTTGATTGATTTTTTTTAAGTAGCCAAACTGATATTTCGCAAAGAGTGAAATTTTTGAAATAATTATAATACACGTATGACATTACTTTTTTAAAGATTTTAGAGAAGACGGATAAACTGATATGGGTCGATAATTACTAATATTTGTTTGATTACCTTTTTTATAAATGGGGCATACTTTCGCTATTTTTAGCAGGTGACGGAAATGCGGCTTGTATAAAGGACAAGTTGACCAAATAAACTAACGAATGTTTAATATAGTCGGCGACATATCTAATGATGCTTGCGGGAATTTCATCAATACTCGCAGATATTTTAATCGGAATACCCATAATAACACTGCAAATCTTGTCAGAGTCAGTAGGAAACAAATATAGACTACTATTAACTACTACATTATACTCGGAATCCACATGCTAGTGAGTAGCAGTCCCTCTAAAATAATCGCTAAATAATTTGGCAAGCAACTCGGAATCATCAACAATTTCATCGTTGATTTTCAATTCTATCGAAGGTATTTCTTTTTTGGTGTTTATCGTACTATTAACTATATTCTAAACACAGTTATTTTTATTAGTAGCTTTTGAAATTAACATAGAATTGTGTTTGATTTTGATATCTTTAAGTAATTTCTCTTAATATTTCTTGTACTTATTATACTCGTTTTTTGTACAACGTTTATCTTTTACTAATGCATGAAGAAATTTTAGATTCTGAGATGCTTGCAACACTTCAATGCTTTTTAGCGTCATTAATTTTTATTTTACTATTTTTTGTCGCGATTGTAAATTTTATTAACTGGGCATAATGGTCAGTGAAGCCTGGTTCGAGAATTATCGCGCTGCACGATCATACCATAAGTTGAAAGCGTATACGTAGAGTAAATTTAATTGATCATATTATATAAAGTTTACGATATCATTCATGAAGATTATGAAATGGATGGGTCACAAAACAGAGCCTTGGAGTACGTCCATCCTTACATAATGAATTCTCTCCGTCAAATTGAATAAAAGTAAAGAAGGGTTTCTTATGAGTTATGCACGCAAGAATAATGCTCGTCAACACACTATAGGAGGAAAAACAATCAAAAAATCGTATAAACCTCTTTAAATTTACTTAAATGGGCAAGGAAAACTAAAATTGCTATAGAATTTTGAAATAAATTTGCACTCACTTATTCCTTACGGTTAACCAAATTGCTTTAAGGCGTTAACCCTGTATAGTAAAGGGTAATCTAGCAATGATAGGGGCAGATTATATACACAGATAAACACGGTTAATTCAACAAATCCCATCCAGCAATCACGGTAATTGTATACTCAATTAATGGATCTCCGTACATGCGTCAGTACATTAATCAGTACTTATTAGGTCTCCTTGGTCCAGTTGTTTCATTATCCTTGCCTCTTTTCCCAATTCTCCGACCTGTGCATCACCCACTAATCTAATCTGTAATCGTCCCTAGCGGGCAGAAGCGCGTTACAACTGACTCCGGCATGACACATAAATCTTCCGCATATTAACCGTACAAATTGAGTTTTGTTCGTCATATGTTATTTAGTGGATGCACGCGCGGCTGATGTCCTCTTAACTTACCCCTCCGATAAAGGAGGGTATATATATATATATATTATATTCGGATTCGTTGTGTTGCCGCATCAAGGGCTGGAAATGACGAGAGCAATTTTTAAATTGGATTCTCTTTAGGGTGACGTTTCACGCTTGTCTGAAAAAGGCAAGGACGAATTATTTGCAAATGCGAGCTATTACGTGGTGACAGATGATTTTGATTCGTGTTTGGAGTTGTCGCTGTTTTCTTCTTTTTAATTACTTACGGACGAATTCAAGAATTATCACACAAAAATATATACTCAGTGACATTAGAATATACATAGAAGGAATAATTAGTTCCCAAGACTTAATTTTTGGCAAGGTTTACATCAAAAATAAAACAATAACATTTGCAAGAAATTTTAGCAGCTAATAAAAAATTTAGAACAGAAATGGCAAATATTAAAGGAAGTGATAAGAGAAGCAGCAAAAGAAACATGTGAAACGAGTAAAAAGAATAATTAAACAAAAGAAACCCACTGGTGGAATGCAGAAATAAAAGAATAAGTAAAATTAAAGAAGAAACTGTGGAGGAAATATCTGGGAAGTGGCAAAGAAGATAATTAAAAAGAATACAAAGAGCAAAGAGCGTAGTGCTGTGTATTAATTGTAATAAATAAAAATGCTAAACTGATTTTAAAATGAAAAAGAAAAAAAATATTAGCTAACCCAACAAAAAAGATTTTAAATAAAACAAAAAACTATTAATCCTATAGTTACTCTCGCGAATTAAAACTTTAATCTAACCACGAAAAGTAAATTGTGAGTAAAAGAAATCAGACTTTCTTAATTACACGAAAAATTGAAAAGGTTTAATATAAAATAAAAGAACAGAATTTTTAACCCAATGACGCCATTAAACAATAAATTTATTTCTACAAAATTGGCTAAAATGCAGTTGTGCAGAAAAAAAAACCCTGAACTGAAGGTTCTGGCCTAAAATAAAAACTGCACTAGACTCTAATTTAAAATAGGACAATGCTATTTCCTATGCAAAGCAAAAAAGAAATGTTTTATTTGTTCAGGAAGATTATTCAATACATAAAACCTTTAGATTTCTATCCACGTGGTTTCACAAATTAAAATAAACTAAGCGTGACTAAATGCTATAAACTTACTAAAAATGGAAGAAAAATGCTTCTACTCACCCAAATGAGGTGATAGAAAAATAAAAATGATACAGCAAAATAGATTAACAGAAAAATTAACTCTTACAAAATATAAATGAGCAAATATACTAAAATAAATCTTCCTAAACAAACAATAATAATTGATCTTATATCTACCAAGTGTACACTTCAATACATTAACAATTATTACAATAAAAATTCCTTGATTGATTACATTAAAGAAAAAAATGTTAAATTTTACAATATAAAATGAATAACAAAATGGCAACAATTATTTAAGAAATACGTCTACCACATTCAATAGTTGAACAAGGAAGTGTGATATTCTCTATCTACTTGATGCATAAGTATAATATGCTATGAAAAACAAAAATTATTAATTGTGTGTGTAAATTTTTAACTTGTCAGCATCAAATAACTTTGCATGTAATCAAAAGTTTATTGAAATATATATCAATTTTATGTTGCTGATGTGTTGTTAGTATGCAGAAACAATAAATAAATAAGTGTAGAGTAGAGGAAACAGTCCAGTGCTATTATTTAGAAGGCTCTACACATCGACCACACCGGTCACAAACAGAAGTCCATAACAAAACCCTACAATTCTTTTTCCTACAAAAATCCCTCTTTCAAATTTCGTACAATGCAGACGTAGAACATTACATTGACAATATTAAATAGAATACGCATAAAATTAGCACAAGCGAACAATAGACATTTGAATGACTGAATTAATTAAAAAAAATCTTAACACTACATAATTAAAATCATACAATAACCTACAGCAGTAGGTTAAGCAAACCATAAAAGAAGTAAAAGGAAAAGCTGGAAACATTTTGGGCAACAACTTGAACAGAATAGTAAAGAGAACTAAAAGCTTTTTATATAAAACCCTGAAATATATGAGAATGGATAAACCAGCTACGATAGACACGAGAATCAAAGACAAGGATGGAAACATTTTAACAGAAGAACAAGCAATTATGAAAGGGCGAAAACAATACTTTGAAGAATTGATAGGGAAACGACAAGACAGTAAAGAACACACGCAAGGTATTAAACTAAATGCAGATGAAGTTACAGCAGCACTCCAAAAACTTGCGGGAAAGCGCCTGGATACGATGGCACAAGCCAGAATTGTATTAAATGCTGTGGGTACAAAAGGGACTAAGAAATGTTAGCCAAAACATACAACAAATCGTGGAAGGAAGAAGAGATACCTAAAGATTGGGAAATAGGAGTGATTTTGCCCATACACAAAGGAAGAGACACAAAGAACTACAATAATTACAGGGGTTTTACGTTACTATGTATGGCACTGAAAGTATATGAAATAATATTGGAACAAAAATTAAAAACAAAGATGGCGACAACACTGACAGAATCGCAAAGTGAGTTTGTCAGTTTGAGAGTTGTTGTTCAACTATAGGCAGTGCAGGAAACGAGGAAGTTTAGTGAATATTTAATATAAATTTAAATAAAAAGCAGTATTATTAGTAATAGTTTTATTTTGTATAGGACAAACACAGTGACTACCTGATATGAATGAAAGATATTGGTTTCACTTGAACAAAAGTTTTTTTAAAACAATTTACAACGTAATGACTTATAAAATATATTCCTTAATAATAAAAAAAAAGAACAAAGCAATAATAAAAGATAAGGTAAATGGGGCTCCCTTGCAACGTTATTTATTTATTGAAATTATTGAAATCTAAACAAAGGACAAGAGAAATATGAGCTTTGAAGTTACAACTAATAACAAATAAATAATATACCT